>CANXYI010034812.1:0-16714 GCA_948208565.1 Hura crepitans
GTGTAAATTTCTAACAAAAAATAGAATATTATAACTTTGATTTATCCATACCTCTCATGAAAAACCTTGAAATTACACTTTTGACTTTTCCTGAGATCTTTCATTTTTAGTTTTAGATTTTGGGTTATTATAATTCTTCTCTTTTTAAGAAATTTCATCCTAAAAAATCACTTAATAGTCCAAGTTCCAAATACTTCATATGTCATCCAATTTCAAAGAATATTTTATTCTTTAATATCCTTAAGGTATGTCTAATACTATGATACAGATCATTACTACATTATTTTTCTAAACTATATCAAGAATATAGCTACAAAAGGATAAGGATCATGATTTAAACTTCTCACATGTACTAAAGCTATCTTAGATAAATGCCTTTTTGAGCTTCAATAAGGTTAAATCTTTTACCCTTATGACTTATTATCCCAACACACTTAATTATACTTATATATAGTAATGAAATATATAATAAGAAAATAACAAGCATGAACATGTATATACAAACCTTATCATATCTAGAGTATATCATGTTTTTAGAGTGAAAATTGAAAGACACAAAATAATATGCATATCTTATATACTTAATCATATCCACACTACCCTAAAACTAACTAAACTCTACTCTAATATCACTAAATGTTACATTCCTTATCTAGTTTTACAAGGATACCCAATAAGGAATGCTACATGACATGTAAGGACCTAACAAAATAATATAAAAATTATAAAAGAAAAGTTAACTCAAAAGTTCCTTTTTATTTATGCTATGCATCTTTAAGAAAAAAAAATTACTTTTCTTATAGTTAAAATAACTTGCTACTTTGTAAATCATTTTTTATAACTAGTTCCTTATGTCAAAAATTTAGCAGCATAAAAATTGTCTAGGCATTACCCAAAAATATTAACCTTCAAAGAAACACTTCAAAATTAGTAATCACTTCAAAAGCAATCTATCCACATTCAATCCTCAACTCTAAAATTCAATATCTAACACCTAGTGGTATCATCATCCAAACCATATATCATCAAGTCCTATACAATTAAATGCATGTAAGGAATCATCTGTAATGCATGCATCATAGCACATAACAACTTTATACACTAACTTTTAATTCTAAGAATGTCTATTACTCTTGAACTTTTTATAATAATATAGTTATTCATATATGACTTGCCAAAAACATAAGAAAATATGGTACCAATGAGTACTATGCTTATATAAAAATGAATTCTTAACTCTATATGCACTTTAACATATGGAGAGATATACATTAAAATTCAATGGCTCCTATTAAAATAAAAGCTTTAATGCCTCCAATAGCAAATCCTAATATGCAGTAGATATGATGTCAATTCTCTCTCAGCTTAGTAGAACTTGCACCTACAATGTGAATTAAATGTGTTGAGGATATATATTTCAATATAAGCATTCTATCTTAGACAACCCTATCTTTTAGGTCATCTATACACATACACACAAACACATACTTATCTTAATATGTAAATAGTTTCGTATAGAACTTTTGTTACACCCTTTAGATCACCATTTTCTCTTATCATCTCCATAAACAAGTGCATGTATGAGACACTATTCTAGATAAATAACTTAATACTTAAAATTAAGAAAAATAACTTAAATGATCAGTAGAAAAATATTCATGCTAATCATGGATATACATCTTAGCATTTATTCAAATACCATAATACTATATATAAGTTACCCAGCTATATATTTACTTATAATCCATATTTATTTTGACACATAAGTAAAGCATTATTTTTACTTATGTACTCCTTTAGCCTTTATATGCATATTTTATAAATTTATTAGCAATAATACTTGCATACATGTATAAGACGTAATTATCTTCTATTCAAAATCACTAGTATGTTATCATCATTAATGTAAAGAATGGTTACACACACAAACACACATACTTGTGTTTGTGTGTGTGTGTGACTTTTATGATAGGTTTATGTTCAACAAAATCAATGATAATAACTTCCTCATAAGTTTAATTAAGATTTATTATACAAATTAAACATTCATTTTATGATCTGACATATAAAAAGGAATGTTATACCCCTTTTACAACCACTACTTCCTTGTCATGCTAATGAAATTTATAGAAATGCAAGTCATGCATATGAGCATCATGTCAATTATAGTCTCACAATATATGTATTAATAGTTTTTGTAGATTTATAATGTCATAAGTTTTTCTTAATTAGATTATCCTATCTGTAGCTTTATGAATTCCTTTTTCAAACCCATACTCAATAGACAATTTCTCAATACTGAATAATTGGATAAATGAGACATAAAGGCCATACTAGACCATAAAGATCATATATTGACATAATAGTCATATATATGTAATGCCAAAAATTAGACCATATGGCATTTGCAATAATAAGATATATAAGCATTGTCCAAACTAGACCTTTCGATGGTTATATCTATATGATATATGTGCAGTGTCCAAACTAGACGATAATATGGTTATACATATATGGTATATACGCAGTGTCCAATAAGACCTTACAGTGGATGCACTACTATAGGATTAATGTGTAGTGTCTAATAGGACCTTATGATGATTAAACCTTTTTAAGATTTATATGTAATGTCCAAACTTGTCCTTATGATGACTTTATCCTTATAGGATATGTGTGAAGTGTCCAAACTAGACCATGTAGCAGTTGCACCCACATAAAATATATATGCACTTAAAAGCCATAAAGAGCTACTATATTATGTTAGTAGCTGCTAAACTTCTTAGTTGCTTGTGAACTTGTCCATCAAAGGTTGTCTAATCATATGAGCCTTAATTTTTCTTAAATTACGTTCAATTAGTTATTCCATTCAAGTTGTACAAAGCACCATACATATATCATGATTTACATAATCATCAAAGTCATAACCATACTTTACTTGAGAAACCGTACTATGGTAAACATCATTATTTCCCATCTTAATCTTGGTATAAACCTTTCAATCATCATAACACTTTGGAAACAACATCATTTTCATCTTTCAAGCATGATCAAGTTTCTCAATTATTTATTTTCATGTGTAAGCTCATATTTCACAGCATAATAATTAACTTTAACAATTTAAGATTATGTGATATAATATATCAGAAATTAACAATTAACATTTTTTTATGTTTTTTCTATGCCTCTTATTAATTCATAAACATATACATGCATAAAACCACATTCCCAGCTAATTCAAACAAATATGGGCAAACTAATAGTCATTTTAGACTTTATCATAATCCAAAAGAATTAACATCACATGAATTTCATGCCTTTTTTCTATGTCAATGTTTTAGACTTCCTTACACTTTGCAATAATATATTCCATATGATTTCCATAATTATAAAATCAAAAGCATGATCATTGTGATATGTTAATTTGATTTCTTTTATATTTATTAATTATATCTTACATAGTATATAAAGTTTGTCTAACATATATAATTTATTTAATCCTTAGAAATCTATTTATCACTCATTACATTAAACATTATTTAACATATCTCCCAGCTAATATTATAATTGAAACATAAAGATAACATACTTACAAATTTATCATAGCAAGAGTTCACATATCCATATTACTAAAACTTGTATAATAAAGAGGAAGGCAATTACAAATTTTTTCTCAAATCCCATCATAGAATTCTAACATACTATAAATATATCACTCAACTAAAGTCCTATTCTTCTGTTATAAAACATACAGCTTGGTTGCTACAAATTGTGGATACTCATCTTATATAGATTTTATGGAATCCCTAATAGTATTATATGCTCTAGCTATAGCTATAAAAACCCTTATATAGTTAGCACTCTAACAACCAAACACATATATACACCATCTTATCTTAAAATTCTTACATTCTCTATCAAAAACCCTCTATTTTTACCTTTTCTTTATTGAATGATTTAGGTCTTCCAATTTGTAAAATAATTAAAATAAAAGTTCACAATTGTAATTCGAAGAACAGATAGACTTTTCAACAGTTCCAATCAAGAAAAAGATATTTTGAAGCCCAAAGTCATGTTAGAAATTTTTACTAAATATCATAGCCAAAACATTAAATTTTACTCCTTATTTTTACTTTTAACAACTCTTCTCATAGTTATATTAATGCAAGTATAAACTCAAAGTAATTAAAGTAGAAAAAAGAGCATTTACCTATTGAATTTCTCTCATTTTGCTTATAAGTAGCCATCAATAATATCTAATTTTAAATTCTTCTCTAATCACCCAGTGAGACATGCTAAGGTAAGGGAATGAAATAGTAATTTCACTAATCACTTTTTTCCACTTTTTTAAAACCCTTAACTTATTTAATTTGCCAACACATAGAACTTAAAAAAATTAGAACCCTTTTTTAACCAATGATAGTATAGACATAGGGGTTTAAGATACTTCTAAGTTTAGAGGGTCTCCAATGATAAAACTCATAGGTGCTGAGTGTTTCTCGAAAGATGTAAGTGAAGGGCCAAAAAGCCAACCAAAGTACCCTAAAGATAGAACTTAAGTCACCATCATAAAAGGCCTAAGGAAGACACCTAACGAACATGCTACAATGTCTATGGGGACTAAGTGTATAAGGAAAACAATTCCATATAGACCTAATTAACACAAATTTTGTTACAACTATATAGCTTTCATATCAAGATGGCCAAGTCTCTGCTAACTTACCTATTAGTCTATAAGGAATGTTGTAACATAAGTCTGTGTAGACCTAGTCATACCTAGGGTACCTCAAGACCACATTCTAGATAGTTGGGGAATATCCTTTTGGGGGACTATGAACCTTATCTTGTAAGGAAGTTACAAAATCCTAGTCTAGAGAGAGAAGAGGGTCTTTTTAGAGGATTTTTGAAAAGAGAGTGAAAGAGAAACTTGGCAATAATCTCTCATGTCATATCTTACCTCCCCATATAAGAAAAACCTAAAAAAAAGCCCTAAATCTCTATAGACAAAGGTTGAAACCTTTAAAAAAGTCCACTTTGCTTGGAGTTGAAGGAACTTATCCTTCCATTCTTAAAGGAATCCTTTATTTGTGGTAAATACTTGAGGAAATCCATATAAGGGACCCTCCTCTATGTTTTTCTCTATGTTTTGCTATTTTTTAGTTCTTATTCTTTACATTTTCCTCCTTTTTCCTCATGTTTTCTTCTTTCCTCTTTTAAGGTTAAGGACACTAAATGAAAATGAAGTGTTAAAAGAACTATTTTGATGGGTCTACTCTATCATAAAGGAGATACCTCTATTATTTCTATTTTTACTAAATGTTTTCTGCTACACACCTAATGGTAAATCCATGCAAATAAGTTTTTATGAAGATAAAAGTTAATATGGACTAAATTCTTCATACATGGATTCCATATTGACTTACATCAGGGGAAATGTTAATGTTTTGATGCTTTATTTCATGTTTCTAATGTTAGGTTAGGATCCTCTATAAAGAAGGGGTTGAGAAGACCCATTTTGATAGGTTTACACCATTAGAAAGGGGAGACCATTTCTATAACTCTTTTTTATTTCCTTTTGCAATATATGTTTATTTATTTCAAATTATTATGATTTCTATTTATTTCCATTCATACATCTCTCTTCTTGTGTTTTACCTTTATTGATACTTCTCTTTTATTTTTGTTGGTGTATATGTAAGCCAGCATGGACTTTTCCATAGAGGATTTAATGTCTGTGCGGAATTGCTTTATGCCAACAACCTATCTTTTGATGTCTGTATAGACTCATATTTTATATGGGTATTTTTATTGCATGTTTTCCTTTTGTGATTATGAGGATGCTTTAGGTCTATGCTGACCCAAGTTGTGCATGTTTTTAAGGTCCGTGTAGACATGTTCCTATTCTAGCATATTTCTCTTTTTTCCTTATGTATTTATATTGGGTTAGTAGATAATTGATTTTACCCTTTTTTAGATCTTTTGTAGTAGGATTTTTAGTTGTAATCATTTTAAATATTTCCATGTATCATTCCATGCATGTTATAATAGGTAGATCAAAAATCATTTTGATCTGATTAAATAACCAAAGTCACAATAAAGGACATTTTATAAAAAATAATGGCTTAATTACATAAAAATATGGTGTTTTAAGACCAAAGTCCCTCATTGCCTAAGATCATTATAATTGGATAAAATAATCTTTTAAGTAATAATAAAGGTTTTAAATTGAATATTTTCGGGTCCAAAGTCCTTTTTCCAAAAGTTTATACAATGAGTTTTAGTGAAGGTTTTAAATACAAAAAGGGTTTTAGTTAATAAGAAACATTTTTATTTACAATAATTTTAGAACCAATGTTCCAATAACCAAAATGGTTTTGTTTCAAGTAGAAAGTGCTTTATTATATAATAATGGTTTCGAAACCAAAGTTCCATAATCCCCCTAAAAAAGTAATTTTAAATAAAGAACGAATGAAAACTTTAATAAAGTTATTTTAGGAACCAATGTTCCCTTTGTCCAATAAAAAAGGTTTTGGGACCAATGTCTTCAAATTATTAAATTAGCAAGATTTCTTATACGTCAGATGTGTGTTGTTTTAGTTGCTTTAAATGTATGATATCTTTACTTACTTTAATTATTAATTGAATCATTCTTTGTGTGCAAATGTGTTTATTTTGATCATAATAATTACTTACTTGAGGGAACTGATAAAAATTAGAACCATCAAGATAAAAGACAAATATTAAATAGTAGGCATAAATAAGAGGAATTCCCAAGCACTAGAATCTCTTTGGTTTACTCTTTGGATTGACCACCCTAGTGGCAACTAACACTCACTACTAGGTAAATTACCTGATAAAGAGACATTAAAATAAAAATGTCAAACCCTAAAACCACAGTTGGTGACTTCACTAGGGTCAGTCTCCCTAGAGAATTTGCTTTGAAAGTTCCCTATAATTAATATTAGTTGAATCTCTAGTTTTAAGGTTTTTCATTTACCAAAATTTCATAACATGCTATAGCCTTGAAATATGTTAGGCCACTTTTTTTACCCCCGATGGCTTCTCAAAGCATGAAACTATTTTTGTTCAAATTGGTAGATTGTTAGGGATGATAACCATCACTTCAAGCCTTATACCTAATGGTATATGAAACAATGAACTAATAAGCCACTATCACCTGTGATTGGGAAGACCTATTAGGAGGGACCCCTATTCAGAGCACAATAACATTGAAAATGGACTATACCATAACCCATGTAATTGGCCTAGATACAATTCCCTTAGATATCTTAATAAATTATATTGCATGTGATAGGGACTACTATTATGAGATAAATTTCAGTCTTTCTCATAAGATAAAGTATGATTCATTAGGCTTTTTGTAATTGGGATGAATTAAACAAATTTTTATCCTAAAATGGTTGAATTCATCCAACAACACCTGTTAAAACCTCTTGTATGCTTACAATAAGGAGTGCTATGCTACCAGTTTGATACCTTGCATGATTTATGTTTTTGCATTCCATGTTATTGCCTAAATAAAGGCTACATAAAATAGTTATGATTAGACCATGTGTGTGGGGAAAATAAGGTTAGAAGGCAACTTGTGTGTGTTTATCCATGCTAGATTTCATGCATACATATACACAAGCCTCATATAGGTATAATAATTTCCAAATATCATTTATTAACCCTTTGTGTTTGATAGCCATCTATTGATCAATTGTTAAGTAAAGTTTAGAGGAGGTAACAAGTAAGCTTGTGTATAGATCACCCACACTTGCTTTAATGAGTATTGTTGAGAAGATTGTAGAGAACACAATTAAGGAAGCTCTCATTACCCATCAAAGTGAAACTAAGCTCTTGAGAGAAACTAAAGAGAACTAGATGATGTCTTTTCTACTTTTAAGAAATAGATGCTTACTACTTTGATATCTATCTTAATCTAACACCTGAATGCCTAAGCTGGTGCATCAAATAATGTAATGCAAAACATGCCTCATTCGCTTACCCCACCATTGACCTATGTTCCATCAGCAGTTAAAACGATGGATAAATATAAGGGAATTACTAGTGTAAATGTGAAGGATGACTACATAAAGGACTCAGATTAAGATAAGAATGATTTGATAGGAAGATTCCTTCTACTATGACCATTGCCATTAGGAGATAAGACCTCACCATCCGTAAGCTATAAGATAAGATAAAAGCAATGTCAAGGCTCATCTCAGGTGGGAATGGAATTAATCTAAATGACATTTTCCCTAGAATTTGATGAATAACTACCTTATAAGTTTTGCATACTGTACATGAGTAAATTTTATGGGACATCTAACCCAAGAGTCTATATGAAACATTATGCAACCACCATAAAAGGATAAAGGCTAATAGTGAAGCAAATCTTAGGCCTTTTTAGCATGTCATTAACTAGAAAAGCCTTTGATTGGTGTCATAACTTAGACCAAAACATAAGGGAAGATTGGATTGAGTTAGCTAAAACATTTGTTGATTAATATTATTCTAATGTTAGTGTTGAGTGACATTGAAAGATTTAGAGCTACTAAAGCAAAAGAGTAATAAGACATTTATGGAATACTTAGAAAGATGAAGGATGATTATGCTAGAAATTAGAGATAAGCCAAAAGAAGTAGATTAGATTAAGATGTTCATTAGCAATGCTACTATATATTTAAAAGATAAATTAAAGGGAAAAGATATCAAAGATTGGGAGTCCCTAAAAGATGTTATTATGGGTCTAGAGAATAAGAATAATACCAAAAAGGGAAAGAGAGGATTTAGTTCAAGTTAGAAGGGTAATAATGGAAAGGCCCCAAGCATTAAAATGGTTGATGTGTCTATTATAGTTGAAAGATGCTAATCTAACTTTGGATGACCTTTGTCATGGTGTTTCAAAAGGATACAAAATGAAAGAAAGTTAAGCCATTAACAGCTAGGCTTGCTAAGTCATAAGGGTTGCTTAGGCATCATGCCGATTAATACTATGAATATCATTGACACATAGGTCATCTTATTGACACCTACAGAACTCTAAGGAATGATGTTCATGACTTAATTTATGCTAAATAGATCCCAAATATTGATTAAGAGAGGAAGAAGTGGTAAGGATCCTATCACAATCTTCCCCTACTAGTTTTTATGTTAGAGTCTAGCTTGCTAGAATAGGTGGTGCTCTAAGAAAATTATGGTACTTCTAATACATATGAGGTGGTTAAGAGTGTAAAAAAAGATGATAGCTAGAGTATGGTATGAAATAGACTTTAGGAAAGAGAGTGAAAAAGAGAAAAAGAGTGTTAAAATTGAGTTCAAAAGAAAAGTCACTATTAGGAAGTGTAGTAAGACCTCTAATATCTTGGATGATTCTTGCATGAAATCTAAAGGGCTAGTTAGTGAGAGTGTTGGGAATGAGGGAGTTAAGTTGGTGATCCATTGTGGTTGTATAATACCAAAATCACCATCCAAGGATAAAGGGAAGGGATATGAGATTAAAGAGTCACTGAAAAGAAGACATGATAATTAAGTAATTGAAAAGAACCCCAACCCAAGTGTCTATTTGGAAATTGCTTATGAGCTCTCCAAAACATCATAATAAGATTGCCTAAGCCTTGTTCAACACCTAAGTATCTACTCTTGCCATGCATTAAGAAGTCTTAGAAATTTTACAATGGAAAAAGAAAGAAGTCATTTCTTTTGAGGATCATGGCTACCTATTGAGGGAAGAAGTCACAATAGGCCTTTGTTCATTAATCCTAAAGTGAATGGGAAGAGGATGTCTTGTTGCATGGTGGATGATGACTTATCTCTAAATTTTTTCCACTCAATATACTAGCTAGCCTATGAATGGAAGAAGTGAATTTAACTCTATCTATGTAGGGAATTCGTGCTTATGGTAATAGCACAAGAAGATCAAAAGGCACTTTTATAGCTAAGGTTAAGGTTAGAACCATTATTGATAAATGACATGTTTATCATATTGGACATACTTGCTAGCTTTGCTCTATTGTTAGGAAGACCATGGTTCTATAAGTTGGGAGGTGTACCATCCACTTTGTACTAAATGATCAAGTTTTTATATGAAGGGGGCATAACTACCATTGAGGCATTAAGGGATAACACTATAGTTGCCCTTAAAATTGCTAACTAGCACTTGTTAGGATTCTATGTGGCAAGGATTAGTACTGATGATATGGTAAATCCTACAATCTCTTGGATTATGAAAAAGTGAAATTACCTTCCTAGAGATGGTCTTGGTAAACATCTACAAGGTCTATCATCTACCTCGAAAACTAAGCATCATTCTTATTAGTTTAGAAATGGGATAGGATATAATAAAAAGGGAAACTCAAAAGAAATATTCTATACATACCCCTCTTAATTATTACTTTGTGAAATAGAATCTCGAAGGAACTTACTACAGTAAGGAAGGAGTCTTTGAAATAGGAAACCTAATGAAGGTAGGGTTTCATAGTGTCAATGATGTTTTAGATTGGGTGACCATGACCATTGTTAAGGTTGATAATGATGAGGTGGATTAACTAGTGGCTTGCTTAAGCAATATGGGACTTAAAGAAGAATTCATTACATAGCTTTATCTTGAAAACCTAAATGACAAAGCCAAGGAGTTTGATCATAAAGAAGCATAAGATAAGGCAGTTAAGAAGCAGACTAAGAAGGAATCCATGGGCAAAACCAAAGAAAAAGGAAAAACTACTGTCGAAGTTGATGTTGTTAATGATATTTTTACTCAAAATGATGAACTCCTAATAATAGAACTTATAAAGGCTTATGAACTCTTTGTTTCTAAGATCAATGAAATGTCTGCTAGTTTTACTTACTTGTGTGATATCATGCCAAATAGCATATTGCATCATGATTATAACCACACACGCATATTTGACATTGATTAATTTAAAACTTAATCTTTTAACATTGGCATAAAAAATGAACCTAAAAATATTTTAATTGCATCTGACATTACCTTTAAAGAAAGAGAAAATTTTGAAAGATTAATAATAAAATACAAATAGGTATTCATATAGACCTATCAAGATATGCCCAGTATAGATAGGTCAGTAGTAGAGCATGCCATTCCAACTTAAGAAGGGGCTAGAGTGGTTAAATAGATGTTAAGATGAATAAGACTAGAGTGGGTCCATATTTAGATAGAGGCTAAGTTCTTAGAAGAGGTAAAATGGCTTACGTTGCTCACTAATGTTATCCTAGAACCAAAAAAGGATTGAACAGTAAAGATGTGCATAGATTATTGAGATATGAATAAGGCTTATCCCAAAGATGGTTTTCCACTTCCTCATATTGATGTTTTATTTGATAATGTAGCTATGGCTAGTATATTTAGCTTTATGGATAGGTATACTAGGTATAAAGAAGTGAAAATGTATGTGGATCATATAATGGTTAAGTTAGCAACTACAGAAGGCTATTTTGAAGCCTTAGAGAAGTTCTTTAAAATGATTGATCAATATAATTTATGCCTTAACCAGAAAAAATGTGAGTTTGGGGATCATAGTAGGTTAGTTCTTGGCACAAATACTACTAAATGTCATAATACTTGCTACCTTAGGGAAGCTGCTTAGGCATGTGATCAGTCAAAGGGTATAAAAGTGGATCTAGACAATACCAAGGCAATCTTAGAAATTCTAGCTTCTAAAATAGAAAAGGAAATAAGTGGGTTCATAAGAAAGATTCAATACATTGGTAGATTTATTGCTAAGCTAACTACCATCTATGAACCAATTTTCAAACTTTTAAGGAAAGAAAACCCCATAAAGTAGAATGAGTAGTATTAGATAGCTTTTGATAGGATAAAGCAATATTTGACCAATCTTCCAATTTTGAGACCCCTAAAATCATATTGGGTTCTAATTTTATACTTGTTAATTGAATAAAGTTCAATGGGTGCTATGTTGGCTAAAGAAGATAAATTTGGATTAGAGTTTGCTATCTATTATTTGAGCAAGAAATTTTAGCCTTATGAAGAGAAGTATGTTAAAGTAGAAAAGATCTGCCTATTTGTGATTAGGGCTAAAAAAATGTTAAGGCATTACTTCTAGTCATACAGGGTGTAAGCTTTAGCTAGGTATAATTTACTTAAGCATCTTTATTATGCTCCTATCCTTAATTAGAATGCTAAGCAAATGGCTAGTATTTTTGTAAGAATTTGACATCGAGGATGTGACCTAAAAGACTATCAAGGGGATTGTAGTGGCTAAGTTCTTGGCATAACATCCAATTAAAGGTTAATAATATGAATACTTTAATGGTGTAATAAGCTAAAAATGCGCCAAAGTAAGAGTTATTCTAGTAACCGTAGAGGGAGAGATAATCCCACTTGCAAAGAAGTTAAACTTTCAAGCAACTAACAATGTGGTAAAATATGAGGCTTGTATCATTGGATTAGAAGTTATACTTATCTTTGGAGTAAAATATATAGAAGTATATGGAGACTCTATGTTGATAATACACTAGGCCTCTGAAGAATGAGTAGTAAGAGAAGACAAACTATTTCCTCATGCCAATTTCCTTAGTTAGTTAAGCTCCATGTTCAATGTATATGTATTTCATCATTTATTAAGAGAAAAAAATCATATGGTAGATATATTGACTACTTTGGTACCAGTATGGGATAGTCTAACAAGTGCAAAGACAATGCCAGTCATGTTACATAGCTCTAACAAGCTCTGCTTTGAAAAAGAGCAGATTATTATGAAAGAGGGATCAAATGGGAAGCCCTAGTATTGTAACATTTAGTAGTATCTAGAAAAATAGGTTAATCTAGAAAATGCCTCTAACAAGGATAGGGTAATGGTAAGAAAATTAGCTAGACAATTTATCTACCATTAGGGCCATTTAAACAAGAGAATGTTAGATGGATTACAACTCTGATGTGTAAATGATGTAGAGGCAGAAAGGATCCTAGAATGAAGGATTTTGTGGAACACATATGAACAAGCTTAGTTTTGGCAAGAAAGTTATGAGGCAATGGTTTTATTGGCCGACTATAGTGACTGACTGTGAAAAATTTATAAAAAAAGTATAAAAAATGTCCGATGTATACAAAAATGAGGCACCATGCACTGATAAAATTGCATAACTTAATAGCTCTTTAGCCGTTTGAAGCTTCAAGAATAGATATAATTGGGATGATAAAGCTGGTAGCTTTAAATGGTCATATATATACTATAGAAGTGATTGATTACTTTTCAACATGGGTAAAAACTACTTCTTATAGTTGTGTGGGGGCATAGCAGATGGAACAATTCAAAGAGAGAAAAATGATAGCAGGTATAAGGTCTAATAACATATAGTTTTTGAAAAGAGAGTGTAATTCCGAGGAGCAATTAGGGATTTATTAACCAAATACAACATCAAGCATTAAAAGTCTTCCCTTTATAGACCTTAGGCGAATGGTGCAGTAGAAGCAACAAACAAAAACTTAAAGTGGATTCTATCAAAGAAGATAGACACCTATAAGCATTAGGTTGATAAACCAGCTTTGCCTTATAGGGATATAGCACTTTGATGATGAATTCTATAGGAGCCATACCATTCTCATTAGTTTATGGATCATAAGACATACTACCTATTAAAATAGAAGTTCAGTCATTGAGAGTTGCTTTAGAGGCTAAAATATCTAAAATAGAGTGGGTGGAGAACAAACATAAGCAATTAGCTATTCTGGATAAGAAAAGAATGCAAGCATTGTGCCATAATTAGATTTACTTGAAACATATCGCGAGAGCCATCAATAAGAAGGTCAAGCCTCATATGTTGAAAGAAGGTGATTTAGTATTGAAATAGTTAAAGGTTATTGCATCTAAATAAAAAGGAAAATTTAAACCTAATTAGAAAGGTCCTTAGATACTTAAGCAATTGTTATCAAAAGAAGCTTTAAGGATATCTAACTTAGAAGGAAATGAATTTAAAGAACCTATCAATGTCAATGGGCTAAAGAAGTTTTTCTATTAAAAAAAATACTCGTTAGGTTGAAAACCACAAAAAAGGCTGCCTAGGCAAAATTTAGAGCACACTACTAGGGTAAAAACCCTACACAAAGTGGTCTAAGCAAAAATTAGGGGATTGTGAGAGAATGTTCAGTTAAGAAAACCCGTGAGGGCTAACTAATAATTGGGGTATTGCAATGACGTAATTAAACTATTTTGTTATGGCACTGCTAAATGATTCAATAAAGTTTTAATTGCATTTAATGATGGTATGGTTATGTTCATTATCCCATCCTTTGTGTCATCTCATAATTTCATATGACATGAAGTAATAAAAAACAACTGAACTATGAGCAATTCTTTTTTCTTTAAATGTCTAGTGATATGGGTTTCCTACATACTATAATGTACAAAAGAAAAAGGCTTACTAGTGTGAAAGCCTCTTTCGGGAGGTGTATTAGGCAAAAGTCAGGCAGCTTGCTAGGGTGAAAACCTCATGCAGGGGGCATGCTAGGCAAAAATTAGGACACAACCCACTAATGTGAAAATCTCTTTTGAGAGGCGTATGAGGCCAAAGTCAGGGCAAAGAAAAAAGGCAAAGGAATAATAATAATAATAAATAATAAACATGTGATATATGATGAAGCGATAAGCCTTAATATAGTGTGAGCATCAATTATACATAAACAAATAATTCATCTCAATCTTTAACATGCCATAAATCTTATATCGCTTTGGGTTAAAGCCATTGCTTGCATACAAATGAAGATGACATAAGCCTTAATGGTAATTGAAATCCTGTCATACCCTAACCAGCTCAAGTGGTAATGGGAGCAGAGCATTAGATCTTTTCGACTCTCGTCATCCCAAACTATTTTTAGAATTCTTCAAATTAACACTCACAAGAGCATATCCACTCTATCAACAATCGATCATAAGCATCTACATCATGTAACAGATGTATACATATAGCATAAGTGTTCACATTACTTTAAATTTAGTTATATCTCTTATCTTTTTGCTTAAGATAGAGGATGTCTACACTTATACATGTATGAAAGCCCTTTATATGTCTTGATATCACTCTTTTGGCAAGATTAATGAATACCAAGTATCACTTATGATATGGGGAAAAGGAACTACAAACACAGCAGTCACATCAACGGGTAAAACATTTATCTTTTCATCATAATTTAAAAGACTAACAGTGAATTTCTTTTATTTTTGTATAAAGCAATATAAAATATTACACATGAGTAAGAAAAACTACAGCTAGAATCTTGGGGCCAAAATATAAAACACCAAAGGTATACATTCATCAATTTGCCTAATAAAGCACTAACTATTGATGTTTACTCCTGTAGACTATAGCAAACAAGTTTGTACTTCAGCGAGAGTCAATGTAAGGGGCAATCTTACTAGCTTAATCACTACATAGTGCATTGCCTCTCCCTTTAATACCAAGCTTACTAGCTGTAATAGCTACTTCAAAAGCACAAGTAATAGCCTAGAGAGTGACTTCACTATTAGAGAGTAGCTTTAGGCAATGGACCAAAGAGCATAACCACTAAACAACCTATAAAGTGGTTTCAAACAATGGCCTAGAGAGCATGGCCTTTAAACAACCTAGAGAGTGGCTTCACCCCTTAACTCAGAGAGTGGCTTCACCCCTTAACTCAGAGAGTGGCTTCACCCATTAGCCTAGAGAGTGGCTTCACCCCTCTACTCAGAGAGTGGCTTCACCCATTAGCCTAGATAGTGGCTTCATCCATCAACTTAGAGAGTGACTTCAGCCTAGAGAGTGACTTCAGCCTAGAGTGTTGCTTCAGCTAATACACTTACCTAGTAAGAAGAATGCTTGGTCTATGAGAGGGTTAAAACTTACAACTTAGAACATCTCAACTTAACCTACTAAGCAGAGGGAACTCTTTATCTTAGATAGGGTTAAAACTATGCTTACAAAACATAGGGAACTCTTAGTCCTAGAAAGGGTTAAAACTCAGCTTACCAAGCAGATGAAATTCTTAGTCCTAGAAAGGGTCAAAACTCAACCTACCAAGTGAAGGGAGCTCTTAGTATTAGAGAGAGTTTCACCTACCAAGCAAAGGGAACTCTTAGTCCTGAAAAGGGTTAAAACTCACAACTCAAAACATCTCAACTTACCAAGTAGATGGAACTCTTGGTCCTAAAGTGGGTTAAAATTTAGCCTACCAAGTAGAGGGAACTCTTAGTGCTAAAAGGGGTTAAAACTCAGCCTACCAAGTAAAAAGAACTCTAAGCTGCAGAGAGGGATAAAACTCATAACTTAGAACATCTCAACTCAACCTACCAAGTTGAGGGAACTCTTGGTCCTAAAGAGGGTCAAAACTTAGCCTAGTAAGTAATGGAATGCTTGGTCCAATAGAGGGTTAAAACTTACACCTACCTAGCTAGAGGAATGCTTTATCTTGGAAAGGGTTAAAACTCAATACCGAGTGTTAAAAGACCTGAGGAAACCCTTATAAGGTGCCCTTCTCCTTATCCTTTCTTTGTGTTTTGCTATTTTTTTTAGTTCTTATTCTTTGTATTTTTCACCTTTTTCTCAAAATTTCTTCTTTCCTTTTTTGAGGTCCAGGACCTTTAATAAGAAATGAGAGTTAAAAGATCTATTTTGATAGGTCTACTCCATTAGAGATGAGGGACATTTATTATTACTATTTTTAATAAAAGTTTTCTGCTACACACTTGACAATAAATCA
>CANXYI010034845.1:0-14781 GCA_948208565.1 Hura crepitans
AGTGTATTTAGGTGTAGTCTATCGGTATTGGCCTATTAATTAAAATAACGGCAATAAGATAAATGATAAATGAAATAAATACTTGGCGTGAAATGATAATATAGACTATAATGAAAATTTGAGATAAAATGACCATAAATGACATGAGAGAATGAAAAATATGATGTGGTATATAATATGACTATATTTGACTATAAAATGATAAGAACTACTATAACTGCTTTTTGAATGATAATGAACTATTGTAGATGAAATGAAATAAAATGGAAACTTGACCTTATAAATGATTTTTGATAAATGATAACATGATACGAAATTACTGTAATTGAAATGTGTAAATGAAAATTTTGACATGACACTTTCCATTGTTATAATTGCATGTCAAAGAATGTTAAATTGCTATAAATGCCTGTTATATGATAATGAACTACTGAAGATAACTGTAATTGCTTGAATATCTATACAAGTATGAAAGCATACATATGGTTTATTCAAAATTCACCACTGAGTTTTACTCAACTTATAGGTGTTCCGATGTGCAGGTAAAAGATAGGGAAAGTACAAGAAGTGTCAAGCCTCTGTAGCTAAAAGGAGAGTTTGGGGTATAATTTATCTATCTATTTTTTATCTATATATAAGAATGTGTACTCATGTATAGTTAGAAAGTGGGTAGAGGATATAGAATTATAATGAATAAAGATGATGTATAAATGTAAATGAAGACTAAAAAATTATTACATGTTTGTGAATTATATATAACTGCCATTTTATTTGTGTTATTCTGATAATGATGGGTTAGAGACTTTGCGATATTGAGTATAGATTTTATATATTTATTGTGCATATGTGACTATGTTGAATAATGAGATTAGAGGACCAGAAGGGTTCAGGAGTGGAGAAATATTGATTGAATTATATAGAACTATTTTTCTTTGTAGGAAATTTTTTAGATTTTAACTTGAACAGTCGTTATGCTATCTGATTTTCTATAAAAATGTTTTATGATGGAACAAAAGGTTTTCTCACTATTTTATAACTAATATGAACTAGAAATGAATAAACAATGAAAAAATTTTAGAAGTGAATAAGGAAACAAAATAAATTAATAAAAGTCAAACAAATTAACCTTAGGGAAATTCTAGGATGGATAACCTTAGGGGAAGTTCATGCTCTTAACGGGTTTCTCTAGAAATCGAGTAAGGGTGTGACAGTTTGTGGTATTAGAACCTAGGTTTAAGCATTCCTTGGCAGAGTATACATAAGTACATAGGTCTAGAGATTATGTACGCCATGTCAGCTACAGTATAAAAGGCTTATTATGAATAGAAGAAGCTTGCCTTTTAAACTGTTGAGGGAAATAAAGTGATAATTCTTGGCAAGAGTGATTCTCTGCATAATCTAATTCTAGTTGTAGTAGCAAGATGCCTTATCCGGAAGGGATGTGAGGCTTATCTTTCTCATGTTGTTAATACCAATAATCCTTCATTGAGACTTCGTATTAGTTTATCAATAAATATAAAGGATATATTGATATTAAAGGATTGAATTACAAACAATGATTATCATCTTCGAGGGGAAAGAAAAGAATAGTTTGGAGAAATTACAAATGATTATAAGGTATTGGGAACTAATGCTAATGAAGTATTAAAGGATAAAGGAAAAATGAGTAGAAGAAATAAAGAGAACAAAAGATTTCTAAAGGGATAAGACTGAATAAAAAATAGAGGACATAACTAAGAATAGTGATGACATCAATAAGTATAATGGTGAGTAGAAAGGGAGCAGAATATATACAAGGAAAAAGAGAATTACTGAAACTGAAAGAGATAATACTTCTAAGTATCTATCAATGTTCTTGAGAAGATGGGTTATTTTGTTTCTTTTCATTAATGATGTATGAGACATTGGGGCTAGGTTATGCATCTATTATCTTGAAATTGCATTTTAGCATTTTGCATACTGTCATCATACCACTTATATCCATTCATCATTACATATGCATGGCCATAGCTCAATCATATATATATATAGATAGCCCTCCTACAAAGGGAATTGATAAGGTACAACAATAATAGTAAGTAACTAGATGAGAAAATAATATTCAGAGAAATAAAGTAAGGATGTTTTAAGTTTAAGTGAGACAAACTAAGAAGAAAGTGACATTTATAGATACAGATGGAATAAGAGCAGATCTAAGTAAAGTAAAAACATGAACGAAATGGAAGCTATTTAGAAATGTGACAGAGATCTGCAGTTTGCTAGGTTGGTTGGATACTACAGAAGATTTGTGAAAGGATTTTCCTTGATAGCCACCCCACTCACAAAATTGCTTAGAAAAAATGTAAAATTTGTCTGGGATGACAAGTGCCAATCAAGTTTTCATAGACTTAAGGTGATGTTGACACATATAGAGTGATGCTTCACATAACAGGTTTGGTTGTTCATTGATGCAAAAGGGAAAAGTGAATATGGTTGCTAATGCATTAAGTAGAAAGGTGATAGCTAGAATAAGATCAATGAATGTTCATGTTGAATACACTTCAGATGATCTAATATTGGCAAAGTTGTAGTTGAGACCTGACTTGAGACAACAAGTGAAAAAAGCACATAAGTAAGATGAGCAGCTCATGAAACTGATGAGTAAAGCTAAGAGGAGAAGACCACTAGCTTTAAGATAAGAGAAGATGATTATCTATACTATCAGGATAGATTATGTGTTCTTGATGTGAATGAATTGCGAAAGTAGATATTGCAAGAGGCACATGATTCCCCATATGCTATGCATACAAGAAGTACAAAAATGTACTTGGATTTGAGATTTTACTACTACCATTTAGGAATAAAGAATGTTGTAGTAGAATACATGCCAAGAGGTTGACATGTCAGTAGGTAAAGGCTAAACATTAAGTTTCATCTGTATTGTTGCATCCGATAGCAATTCTAAAGTGGAAATGGGAAAAGATTACCATAAACTTTGACATGGGACTGCCATTGACCAGAAGAAGTGCCAGTATAAGTAGACTTCACTTATGAAGTAGAACCAGTGCAGATTTTGGCAAAAGAAGTCAAGCAATTGAGGAATAAGACAATACCACTAATGAAAGTGTTATGGAAGCACTATGATACAGAGGAAACAACATAGGAAAATGAATAATAGGCGAAAGTGAAATATCTCTACCTATTTTTACTTAGGTAATTTCTATATACAAATAAAAAATGAATTACTAAAACTAAAAGAGATATTGCTTCCAAGTATCTATCAATGTTCCTAAGGAGATGGGCTATTTTGTTTCTTTTCATTGATGATGCATGAGATATTGGGGCTAGGTTATGCATCTGTTATCATGAAATTGTAACTTAGCATTTTGCATACTCTCATTATTACACATACATCACATTAATCATTACATATACATGACTATAGCTTGATCATACATATACAGACACCCTTCTGCTAAGGGAAGTGACAGGCTACAATAATAATAGTAAGTAACTAGATGATAAAATAATATTTAGAGAAATAAAGTAAGGATGTTTTAAGTTTAAGTGAGATGGACTAAGAAGAAAGTGACATTTATAGATGTAGATGGAATAAAAGCAGATCTAAGTAAATTAAAAATAGTAACGGAATAGAAGTTGCGTAAATATGTGACAGAGATCCACAGTTTTTTAGGTTTGGATGGATATAACAGAAGATTTGTCAAAGGATTTTCCTTGATTGTCAGCACACTCACAAAATTACTGAGAAAGGATGAGAAATTTGCTAAGATGACAAATGCCAGGCAAGTTTTCATAAACTTAAGGCGATGTTAACTAATGTACCTATTCTTATATAGCTTAAACATGGAAAAAGATTTTGTCATATAGAGTGATGCTTCCCACAATAGGTTTGGTTATGTGTTGATGCAAGAAGGAAAAGCAAATGTGGTTGCTGATACATTAAGTAAAAAGATGATAGCTATATTAAGATTAATGAATGCTCATATTGAATACACTTCAGATGATGCAATATTGGCAGACTTATAATTGAGAATTGACTTTAGACAGCAAGTGAAAGAAGCCTAGAAGTAAGATAAGCAGCTTATAAAGCTAATAAGTAAAGCTAAAAAGGGAAAACCACTAGCTTTCAGATAAGAGAAGATGATTGCTTGTACTATCAAGATAGATTGTGTGTTCTTAATGCGAATAAACTGTGAAAGCATATATTGTAAGAAGTACATAATTTACCATATGCTATGCATCTAGGAAGTACAAAAATGTACTTTGATTTGAGACTTTACTACTATCGATTAAGAATGAAGAAAGATGTAGCAGAATACGAACCAAGAGGTTGACCTGTTAGCAGGTAAAGGCTGAACATCAAGTTCCATCTGGATTGTTGCAACCAACATCAATTCAAGTATGGAAATGAGAAAAGATTACCATAAACTTCATCATGGGACTAACATTGACCAAAAGAAGTGCGAGTATAAGTAGACTTGACTTATGAAGTAGAGCCAGTGCAGATTTTGGCAAAAGAAGTCAAGCAGTTAAGGAATAAGACAATACCACTAGTGAAAGTGCTGTGGAAGCACCATGATATAGAGGACAACATGGGAGAATAAGTAATAGATGAAAGTGTAATATCTCCACCTATTTTCCTCAGGTAATTTCAAGGATGAAATTTACTTAAGAGGAGAAGAAATGTACTGCTCCTGAAGCACAATTTCATGAACAGTAATTTTTTAGGCATGAATAGTGCCCGTAGAGGTGTTAGGCACTGTACAAAGGCCAAAAAAGGGTAGTACTAGCCATCAAACTTTGATGAGCTAGAAAATTATGAAAACAAATTAATTAAAAGATGTAACAGAACTAATAAATCATAATAGACCATAAGAAAGTGAATAGTGACATACAATGGGTTTGTGTCGAGATTGGTCTGGGATGTGCCCGAATGGACCCAAAAATAGCATATCCTGAAGGTTAAAAATTCCTATGAGTATATTAGAGAAATAATTTTAAATTTTGGAGGTTGTTTACAATTTAGTTGAAATTTTTAGATTTCTTAAGTGAATAATGACCTAGTTTTAGTACGAAAATTTGACCCAAAAATTTATGAACTCCTTAATGGGATTAAATGAAGAATTTTGACACCAAGATTAGTATTTTTAGAAGTCTAGAATAATTGCAATGAATTTTGAATGTTTAATTCAAAATTACATTTTACGGAGCATGAAAATTGAGATTTTAAAGAACGGGGCACATAGGCTACTTACTTAAAAGGTTATTTGGTGTAAGCAAGCCTATACGCCTAAAATGCACTCATCTTCCCCATTTACACCATAAAAATTGATGCCATTTTCTTTAACATGTCCATCACATTTTTCTTCTTTCCCCTCACATAAATCATTCATTTATCCACCAAAAATCCCAATTAATATCTTTAAAATTCCCTCTATGACCTAAATAGGCAACTAAGAGTGGAATTTCATCAAAAGAAAGCTTGTGGAAAGAGAATTTATAACTTAGTGAATAGTGTCACCATGAATAGAAAAGAAAGGGATAAAGAGAAATAATGCTAAAGTGAGCATTAGAAAGTAGTGAATTGTCTATTTGAGGTAAGTGACTTTGAATTAAATATATACATGTAACATTTGTATGAAAAATGGTATGAATAATTGCATGGAAATGTTAATATGCCATGACAATAGATGTATTTGGTTAGCATGTTTGATGTTTTAGGTGTAAAAATGAGTATAAATTATGAATATGTAAAGAAATGGTAAGAATTAAAAATGAATGAAGTTGGCCAATTATGGCTGAATGACATATGTACTATGTCTGAATGAATAATGGGACATTTATGTATGTAAAAGCATTTAATTAAATGTCATAATTAGTGTACATAATGTATATGTATATATGAAGTGAGAAAATGTAGTAAAAAGTATGAAATGAATAATGTATAGTGATGAACATGTATAGGCCAAATGGTCTATGTTAAGTATATGTATGTATATTGATCACTTAGTAATTAGTATGATTTTAATATAAAAGTGTGAGAAAAAGGTATGAAAATGAATATGAAAATGTGAGTTGAAAGAAGTATCTGAAAATATCATATTGTGTGTGTATTTGTAATGAGCACATGTGAGTGTAAATGGTATGATATTGAAAAGAAAATGGACTTAGAGATATGTTTCATGAAATGGAGTAAAATGTTATGAAATGTGTCTTATGATATGGAAATTTTGTATGAAGTATTATGCCAATTAGAAAGTGTAAATGGGAACATTTATATGACTTATGGTATATGAATTTGCAATTAAATATATTCATGTATATGTGTATGGGAATTTGGTGTGAAATCTTGTATGGAAGCATGATGTTCTTATAGAAATGTAAGTACTTGTATGAAAAATTTGATGTATTTAGTATAAATCTATGTAATGAAAATGGAAATGTGATATGATAATGGAAATTGAACATGTATGATGTTAGTCAAGGAAGGGTTAAATGATGTATGTAAAATGCATGTGTGAATAGTAAATGTTCATGCATTTAAATGTATGTAAAGATATGAGAAAATTAATGAACATCATGTATGTATATGTAAAAGTAATGAAAAGGTGTTAAAATAATGGAAATAAATATGGATGATATGGGACCTTGAATGGCCGAATAAATTTTATGGCATGTATGTATGAATAGTGAATAGTCAAGCTTGTAAATGAATGATATAATGATGAAAGTGATAAAAGATGTCTGGAATTATGGTAAATGGCTTGGAATAGAAGTGGATGTTAAGAAACATAATATAGTCGAAACATATATTAAGAATGCATGCACGTGAAATGGCTAGTTATGCATGTAAATGACATTATATTCTAAAGAAAAGATGAGTAAGAAGGCCATTAAAGAAATAAAGTGATAAAGAAAGGAAATGGCAACTTATGACTTAAAAGTGTGTTGTGAAATTTAATGCACATTAAAATGTGCAATGAACCTTATGAATTATAACTCATGATGATGAGAAAAATGAAATGGTAAAATGATGAAAAGGTTATGGGAAATCAAGGGAAATGACAAGACTAGTGATTATATAAATCATTTAAATGACATTATGAAGAAAATAATAATGAAAAGTGAGTTTGAATAATGTAAAATGACCTAAAGTGGAATGAAAAATAGAAATAGACATATGGCCAATATAGTTAGACACCCACTTGATAGGTTGACTAGTCAACTAAGAATAAATTAGCTACTAGGTTTGTTTAATTAGATCAATACCACTTTTATTATGATATATGGCTAGTGCAGTAGTGTTTGGTCATTAAAACCACTACACAATACATGTTTTAGAAAAGAGGCTGTTGTAATAGCATTTTGGATTCTAATGCCACTACATAAGTATATATAGGTGCAGCTACAGTATAATTTTAATGGAACCACTGCATAGTATGACATATGAATATATAGGTGTAGTTAAAGTATAAGGTCTGAAATACAGACCATTGCACACGTAGAATTTCATTATCTAGTGTACTTCGGTGTAGTCTATCAGTATAAGCCTAATAATTAAAATAACTGTGATGAGATAAATGATGAATGATAAATGGAATAAATACTTGGCATGAAATGATAATATATACTATAATGAAAAATTGAGATAAAATAACCATAAATGACATGTGAGAATGAAAAATACGATGTGGTATATGAAATGACTATATTTGACTGTAAAATGATATGAACTATTGTAATTGCTTAACGAATGATAATGAACTATTGTAGATGAAATGAAATGAAATGGAAACTTGACCTTTTAAATGATTTATGATAAGTGAAAACATGATATGAAATTACCATAATTGAAATGTAAATGAAAAATTTGACATGACACTTGCCTTTGCTATAATTGTCTATCAAAGAATGTTGAATTTTTATAAATGCCTATTGTATAAGAATAAACTACTGATGATGACTGTAATTACTTAAATATCTGTATAAGAATGGAAGCATGCATTTGTTTTATTCAAAATTCACCACTGAGTTATACTTAGCATATTAGTGTTTCGATGTGTAGGTAAAAGATAGGGAAAGTACAAGAAGTGTCTAGCCTCTAAAGCTGAAGGGATAGTCCGAGGTATAATTTCTCTATCTATTTTTTATCCGTATATAAGAATGTGTACTCATGTATAGTTAGAAAGTAGGTAGAGGTTATAGAATTGGAATGAATGAAGATGGTGTGTAAATGTAAATAAAGACTAAAAAATGAATGTATGTCTATGAATAATATATAACTATTGTTTTACCTGTGTTATTCTAATGATGATGGGTCAAAGACCTTATGATATTGAGTGCTAATTTTATTTATTGATTCTACGTATGTGAATATGTTGAATAATGAGATTAAAGGACTAGAAAGCTCTAAGAGTGGAGAAATGTTGACTAAATTATATAGAAGTGTTTTTCTTTGCAAGAAATTTTTTGAATTTTAACCTCGACAGCCATTATGCTATCTAATTTTTTGTAAAAATGTTTTCGAATGAAATGAAAGGTTTTCTCAATATTTTATAACTAACATGAACTGGAATTAAAAAAACAACAAAAAATTTCAAAGCTGAATAAGGAAACATAATAAATTAATAAAAGTTAAATGAATGAACCTTTGGAAAATTCTAAGATGGGTGACCTTAAGGGATGTTTTAAAGCCCGTGTTTTGAGGCTATGTGAATAGTGCCACTAGGTTTGAGAAGTGTGTCTGGGGTGCGTGGACACTTACACATAAATTGAGGTAGCAGCACTAGTTATTAAACTTCGAAGGGCTTTTAAATTAATGAAAAAAGGCAAAATTTAAAAAATTAGCAAAACTAATAATTCACTTTGGACTATAAGCTACCTATTTGTGGAATAAAAATATTTCAGACTAGGAATGACCCGAGATGTACTCGGACGGACCCAAAAATATCGAATGCTGAAGCTCAAAAATTCTAATGAGTCCATTGGTGAAAGAAATTTTGAATTCTGAGGTCATTTGCAAATTCTCATAATTTTTGAGGTTTGTACACAAATTGAGGTAGTTTAAAAACTACCCAATTGATGGAATATGGCTGCAAAAATTTATGAGCATGTAGAGGGGATTAATATATGAATTTGAAAACAAATGGTGTAATTATTTGAGGTCTATGTAAATTTTGGTGAGTTTTAAAAATTTTGTCAAAAATCGAGCCGTCTCAATATATTTCGAGTGGATATGGGACCTGCCCACACCTGTCTAGCTAACCTAAGGGCCATGCCAAGTGTTAAAAGAGAGTGATAAGTGGATAATTCCACTAAATAAAAGGAGGAAATTATTCCTCTCCATGTTGCCGGAATTGACGCCAGCAAGAGGGAAATTAGGCATTTTCTTCATCTTTTTTATTCTTTTCCAGGAAATTCTTCTCACCTAAATTCATCTTCATATGTTAGGGAATTACAGGAAAAAGAATTACTAGAAAAAGGTGTTCTCATGAATTAATTAAAATTCATCAAAGGGAGTAAGGTCAGAAGCAATCCAGCAAGTGAGTTTAGTGAGTTCTATGGCCTTTTCCTTGGATTTCCTTGGTTCTTTTTAGGTTGTTCATGGCTATTTGGGGTGCCTAAGGTCTAATATCCTATGTTTTATTAGTTTTTAAGGTGATTCAAAAAGAAAGAAGCTTGAAGCAATGAAGAAAAAGCTTCTATGGAAGGGTTAGAATTGAGGTATTAGAAGCTTGAAGTGTAGAATTCTTGTTGTTTATGTGTAAGGTAAGTGAATTCAAGTATTCACTTCTTGCCCTTAAATTTAGTAGCTTCCCTTTTTGGTTTAAGAATGCATTAGGTCCATGAATTGGCTTGGATAGGTAGTTACATTGAAGTATTGGAGTATATGCCCTTATTGAATGTTAATTGAATGGTTTTGATTAAAAAATAAACTTGTGATGAGGTTGGAGTGTTAGTAGTCGAGAGGTTTGGGGGATTAAATTATGTGTATAAGTTGGTTTAGATGGGTTTAGATGGGAATGTATGCTTACATGATTGAATGATGTGGAATGTTAGTGTGTATAAAGTGATTCATATATGGTTGGCATGGATTTGGGGAAATGGCCGAGAGGTTTAAGGCTTACAATGAACATGAGTGGCTTAGTTAGTGTGATTTCAAGTGTTATGGTATGGTAAATGTGATGATTTGTGGTGAATGATCATGTGGCTATAGTGTTTAAACTATAATTGGCACATTTACCCTTTAGAACTTGAGAGATTTAGCATGAGTATATGCATGTTAATTAGTTGAATTAATAGTGAAAAGTGAAGGTGTGTGTGTGGAATGGCTTATACTATATATGAAAGCTTGAATGTACGGTAGATGTTAATAAAATACATGATTAAAGCCATTGAAAGGCCATGATCTGAGAGCAATGTGTAAGGAAATGACATGAAATATGATTAATAATTTGCATGAAAGATGACTTGAAAATGAACCTAAACATGACTAGAAATGACTTGAAAAAATGGCTTGTAGTGTGCCTATAATTTGTGCCTATTAGGGTTATATTGAGGGATTATATGGTGTGGCTTTGATGTGTATGTTTTGGCCTTAGAAATGGCCTAGAGACTATGTGGCTTAAGGTCTATGAACCTTGTGTAAATAATGGTGAAAATTGCACTAAAAAGGATAAGAAATAAACCTAAAAAGAGTTGTTGAAACTTAATGTAATAACCTATAACTATCCAATTTCACCTTTACCTAAAGATCCCAACAATATGAAAACCATTAAAAGGTTAGTTGCTTATCACAAGCATCTAAACTTGATTCTCCCTCATAACCCTAATTGTCACTATCTCACCATCATGGTGGATTTTCATCATCTAATGTAGTGTCAATGGAACCCCTCCCAACTTATGGAACTATGGTCTTTTTAAAAGCAGAGAGAAGTTCATAAGTATATCAAGCACTGCAAACTCCACATCATCTATAATTACGCCTTTCTTGACCTTGACTTTAAAAGTCCCATATGCTTGTATCTTCATGTTGTCATAGGCTATAATGGTGAGTTTGGACTGAGAGATCATTGAATCTTCAATCCCATGTGTAGCTATTGCTTTGAGTGAGCACATATTGATTAATGACCTATCATCAACCATTACATAAGTTATGTGTTTACCATTGACTTCAACTTTTATATATAGGGGATGGTTGTAGTGATGCCCTTTAAGTGTTGCTTTTTCCTCTCCTTTCACCATTACCACTAGCTTAGATGGTGATGTGGTTATTGAAACTATCGCTACACATAAGGGTTTAACCATCTTTTGTCTATGAGAAGAGGATTGATGCAACAGATCCCAGATATAAATCTGTGCAGGAGTATTTTTTAGTTGCTTCATCACTACATCCTCTTCATTCTCTATGACTAGGGGAATTTACTCCTTATACACCATAGGAACTACCCGACCGCTTCAAGTTACTGTTTCTGCTCTGAATCTGAATCTATCCATAAGTCCTGGACCTATTCCTCTAGTTCACTTTCACTATCTATAGTCCATATATCTATCAAAAAAACTAAACCATGACTTGATTCGATCTTTCTCTTTATTACTAGGTAGTCATTTCTATATATGTTCTAGAGCACATGCAATTCTAGCAAGCCTGAACTTACCATATTGATAGGTGGAAGGATATTTGAATAAGCACCTTAACCCTTTTGTCTTTTCTCTAGATTAGGGATTTATCTTGAATCAATCAAGTCTTGAATTATATCCCTCAGACTGTAGCAATTAACTGTGTCATGGCCTATATGTTGATGATACTGATAGTACAAGTCTGATTTGTGCTAAGGTTGGCCTTTATTCCTAGTAGGTCTAGAAGGAATAGGTTAAAGTTTTCCTTTTTTTTAGAACCATTTTAGACGCCAAGATAGTGGTTTGCCTAAATTTGAATAGCGCGTAGCTACAGCAGACACCTTAACAATCTTAATAAAATTAGTTTTGCTAAAACCCGTTCCCCTCGTGCTTCTATTACTCGAATTCCTTCGATTGTTAAACCCTCTTAAGCTTTTCTTCTGCTCATTGTGCTCTTTTTCTAATTCTATTATTGTATCCTTATATGATTCCCAATCCTTTAACCCTTTTGCTTTTAACCCATCTTTCAAGAACGGGTTAGCATTCTTAATAAACATGTGGATCTAATTTGATGTTTCTAGCTTCTACTTCATCTCTAAAACCTTAGACCTCTATTTTGACAAGTACTCTATAAAGGTCCCATTAAACTTTTGCGTAAGTAGCTTGAGGTCTTTCATTATAACCTTTATATGAGTGCTATAGTCATATTAGTTGATGAAAGCTTCTGTGATCTTTCCCCAATCATTTTTCACTTTCCTTTTTAGCTCGTGATACCAGTTAATTACTCTCCCTTGCAATGTCAGTCTAAAATATGCCATCATCTACTTTGTGCTAAGTTCTGTGCCCCTCATGACTATGGCATACTGCTTAACATAGGCCCTTATATCAGTAGTCCTGTCAAACTTGGGCAATTTTGGCATCTTGAATTTAGAAGGTAGCATCTCTTCAAACTTTAGGGTGGGTTCATTAGGTCTATACTTTTACCCATAGTGATAAGTCTTGTCATTGCCTCCATTTTCTCCCCTGGATTTTTCATGGCATCATCCTCAAATCTCTAGGGTGTAACCAAGTTTTCACAAAAATCATATTCTAGGTTGAAGTATTTAGCCTTTTTATCTTTCCCCTAAGCACCTGTAGCTTTATTCTTAGTGCTAATTCCCCTAGAGGTAGCAGTGGTCTTTCTAGTAGGTGTAGCTGCTATATTTTTAACAAGTGGTGGTGAACCAAAAGTAAAAACAACCTCAGTAATTGCTCTTAAAATCATGGACATCATTCTTTTTTCAAACTCTTTAATCTTTTGGTATATTCTAGCTTAAAAGTCTAGAGCAGAGGAACTACTTTCTCCTTGTCCTACCATGTCTATTTGGTTATGGTGGTAGAGATAAGCTCTTGTCTAGTTATTCTTTCATCTATCCCTTGTACCTAAGTGGCTTAAGGATTTATGATGGCTAGAAGATAAAGGGTTAAAAATGATGAAATACAAAAATGCATGTGAATGCATGAAATGTTGGAGCATGTTAACATCAAACACAAGTAAGAGCTTTTTAGCCTTATCACTTCCCATACATAAGGTTAATGTGTTCTTTCCTAGGAGGGCTTACTGTGGGGTATTAGGGCCTACTATGTTTGTATAATGAATAACAGATAGTTAAACATTATTTCTCTCATATTTAAAAGAGCGCATGTAAGACACTTAGCCTACATATGTTGGATATGTTTAATCAAGGCAAAATGTGATGTCTAGCCCATTCTAGTTAGAAAATGGTCAAATGGGTTTGACAGCATTTCGAGATAATTAAGATATATTTCATGTATATTGGCCCTCATAGCACATAATGCATCATTAACTGGGGTGCCTAGGGGAAGTTGCTATTGGTCATTTATATAGGCTCATGGTTTGGTCGTGCAAGTTATGGTTATCCAAGCATAGTCCCTCCATAATAGGTGTATCTCATTATGAGCATACGATCGATTAGTTCATTATTTCATATATCTTTATAGATATGAGGCTTGGATTTGATGCCACCTCTAACAATCATCCAATTTGAGTGAAATTGTGTTCATGCTTTAAAATGACATCAAGGTAAAAAAGGGACATCTAACTTATTATAAAGTTTTAGCATGTAATGCAATTTCAAAAAAGAATAATATTATAAATTCAAAATATAAAGTTCCATATTAATTTGAGGTACTTTCAGAGAATGGTCTCATAGTGTCCCTAACAGAGTCGCCACTATTCGCATCCCTTCCTTTTAGGGCTAGTCAAATTAAAATAGCCAAAGACTCAACCTAAATCTCACTCCTTGAGTCCCAAGAGATGAGAAGGAAATTAGAGGAATCCTAAGCCATTTCTATTTGATTAGCCTAAAAAGAGCAAGTTAGGTACCACAAGGTAGGAGTTACCACTCAACCGAGGTTAGGAAATACCTTGTAGGGCTAAAACCAGAGTGGTTCAGAACCCTACACTTATTTATAACTCAAGTTAATATGGAATTTTGATTTTAATTTATAATATTATCCTTTTTTTTCTCAAGTGGGTTTTAATATTTAAAAAATAAATCACATAAGCAAGTAGAAGGAATAACAAGATATATTTACAAAAAGAAATAAAGTGCTTGAACTTAAAAATACCATACATGAAATCAGGTGATTAATTATTTTGAGAACTTTGGTTCTCACATGTCAATTTTAGAAAATAGACTTTATTAGCATGACTTTTATTAAGGAAAAATTAAAACACATTTTATTAACAAAACACCAATTAAATAGGTGAAAAATTATTTCGATTATTTTTATAACGTGCAAAAATCATTTTCTACCTATTACAACATTCATATAGTATATAGGGTAATAATCATGATAAAAATAAATCATATGGAAATTACCTAAAATACATTCTAACTAAATAAAAATAAAATTACATTTGAAGGATCCTAAAATGCAATCTAAATAAATAAAAATCAACAATGATAAAGAGAATAAGCAAAAGAAAATAAATAGCAAAAATTAAACAATAGCAATAAGAAAAAGGAATAAAAATAAAAGAAATGACAAAAGGCTACTTCACTAGTGTTTAATGAGATGGCAAAAAGAAAAGATAATTAGGTCCCAATAAATCAAACAACTTGCATCACAACAAAATTGCAATGTGAGTATCTGAAA
>CANXYI010034901.1:0-11544 GCA_948208565.1 Hura crepitans
TATTTAAATTATTTCTTTTTGTTATTTAAATTAGAAATTTTTTTTTCCTCGTAAGAAAAAGCTCATAAAATCATTTTGTTTTTGCTTTAAAAAAAAACATTTTGTCTGTGTTTCAACTTCTATTAGTTTTACTATTTTCGTCTCAAAAAAAATTAATTTTTAAATGTTTATATATTATTTATTCATTATGTAATGTCTTCTTAATCTACTTGTGAAAAATATTGTTTTAACAACTAAAGTGCACACACTCAATTGAAAGGGTTAGCTGATAGCAACTTGAAATTTAATAATATTCATTTCAAAAGTGTTACTATTTAATAAATATCTTTAGGCAGCTTATGTTTCAAATCAATTAACAATTAATTGTATATTTTTTTTATCTAGCATAGAACATTAATTTATCAATTATAAAATTTATTCTTAATTTTTTATAACAATAAGTTATATATAATTATTTCAATTAACAATAAGCACTATAAATTACAATTGAAGTTGCTATACTATTGATTCTTATATGATAAAAACACATGTGCATGAATATAATTATTCTTTAATATTTTTAAATTCTCTATGAATCTAGAGTTAAAATCTTTTAATTTATTCTAGAATTAATTTATTCTAACATAGTTTTTTTTTTCTTTAAATTTTCAATCTATAATATGAGGATCAATTGAAAAAATAGTCAAATTTTTAACTGTTTTTGAGTTATAGTTAATTCCTAATCTATATAACAACTAATGATACAAAAAAAAAATAACTTTTAAAAAAATACAAAAAACAAACTTTAAACTATATAAAATCGTATTATAATTGAAATAATAAGTAAATTTTATAAAGTAATTATTAATTAATTTAAATAAGTTGATCACCCGTTAAACTTCGGAATTCAACTATAATTGAATTAATCTTACTCTCAACCGAGCTGTGCCCAGTTCATGTCTAAAGTCCATATACAAGAGATAGAAGAAAATGACTATTTTTCAATATTGAGTGGATAAAAATACTCTTTACCTAAATTTTTTACGTAAGGTAATTAAATGCATTGCGGTACTAAATTACTATTGTTATTAAAATCAGACCAGTCGATCAAATTAATTTTATCAAGAATCGATAACTAATTCGATCCGTTTTAATATAAAAATCAAAAGCGGTAAAAATTAGATTGAACCGGTTTGATCGGATAAAATTCGATTGAATCAAAATCAAAACCGGATTGAATCGAAAAATTTACAATTTTAGCTCCCATTTTTTTATATTTTTTGTTTACATTATTTTAGATTTATAATTTTTTTAGTATTTTTAAATTTTTTTTATGATCTAAAAATAATTTAAGAATATTAATAATAAAATTTATTCAATTAATTATATTTTAATTGATCAATAATTAGATCATTTTAAGAATAATTATTTTAATAAATTTATTTAATTAAAAAATCATAAAAAATTATATTAAATGGAATAGAAATATATTAATTGTTTCATTGAATTTTTTTCTAAATTTTATCATATAAATAAATTTTAATACCTCCACTTTATAATAAGTTATTATGTTACTATTGTTAAATTTATTTTTATATATATTAATTATTTACTCATTTTATTGTTTTTATATAATTTATTTAATATAGCATTACCCATATTATGTTATTACTTTTTTTTATAAATAATTTTATTTAAAAAAAATTCGATTTAATTCAGTTGAACTGATCGAACTATAATTCAATTGACTATCCGATCCGATCTCCGATCTAATTTTGATAATATTGCTAAATACACACTCAATCATAATTATTAAATTTATATTGATTGGTATTTAAGAATTACAAGTGGATGCGCTCTTAGTGCACCTTATTCTTTATTATTTAATCAAAAAGTAAAGAAAAAGAAAAAAAAAGTCAATTATTTCCTCCTAATAAAATGACTATTAATTCTATACATCATATATATTAGGGTGTTCACTATTAATTTGCATTTTTTAAAATTTGACAGTTTATAATTAACGGTTAAATTTTAAATAATATAAATTTAACGATAAATATCGTAACATATCGTATTTTTTATTATTACCCTAATAAATCAACTATTTTTTATATAATTAAAAAATTATATTTTTGTATAAATCAATTAATATATAAAATTTATTAACTCAACTAATTAGAATTAATATTAGATAGACTCGTAAAGGAGTAAAGCTACAAGTGAGCAATGGTCAATTTGGTTTAGAAATCAAATCGAATTGAATCAAAATGTTGGCTTAATTTTATTGATGGCCATTAAATTTGTATCCTAATGATAGATAGTAACAATAAAAATTTTGCTACAGAGAAATAATTAAATATTTAAAAGTTTGTAAGAAAATCAACTTATGACATTTGCAGTTACTAAATGAAGATGTGGCTATTGATCAATTGAAAAATACCATATAGTAATGTCACGCCACTTGATTATTAAAAATAATAGATGTGTCAATTATACAATGACAATGTAATGGTATCTTTTTGTCCTAATTAATACTTAATATTATCACGTGTATAATTAATATATTCATTTTTTATTTGTTAAATGACGCAGAGTTCTTATATGATAATTTTTTTTATCTAATATCAATAGTTATGTTATTATTTATTAGTCAAAAAACCTAATAAAATCGATTATGATGACTTTTTTTTAATAGTTTTTAAATGTTTAGATATTTTTCTGTGATGAATTTTTTTTATTATTATTGACCAGTTATTAAAGTACAAGTCTAGTGATTATCGATAAAATTAAATTCAAAATATTTCGGTTTAATTCAATTAAGCTTCTGACTAAATTTGATTTTTAAAATTTTTGTATATATATATATATATATATATATATATGCACCCTAAAATTTTGATTAATCAAAATATTTTAGTTCAATTTTATATCTATATTTTAAACAATTTTAATTATAAAATTAAAAAAATATTTTTTAATATTTTTAATTTGGTTCAATTATTTTACCCTTTTAATTTTTAAAATTAAATCAGAACTAAATAATCTAATTTTTAAAATTAAAATTAAATCAAATAATTAAATTGAATTAAAAATTTTTTATCAATTTTACTTTAAAAATCTTTCTATATTTTTAAATAAAATATTTTTTAAAATATTTAAAAACTATAAATGAATAATAATGAGGTAAATTCAATTAACTGTATATGTATAATTTCAATCATTAAATTATTAATAAAAAATATTATTTTTTAATATAATAATTTTAATTAATAAATTTAACTTATCAAATCACCACTGTTATAAATTAAAATCAAGATTTAAATTAAAAAATTTTATTGAGGGAGAGAATCCAAAGCAAACATACTCCTTGTGACTTACCTTTACTATTTTTTTATTATTTTTTTGTCAAATATGGCCCACATTTAGTAAATTACACAGGACAGGTAACACGTAACAAGTTGAGTGCGTGACATAAATAGGTTCTCGCCGTCAATCTTATTAGAATCAGATCGAATGATCAATTGATTTGAGATTTAATCGATTCGATCGATTGAATAGAATTGAATCAAATTTTTTATTTTTCAAATTAAATTATTTATAAAAAAAATTTAATAACATAATATAGATAATATTATATTAAATAAAATATATAAAAATAATAAAATGAATAAATAATTAATATATAAAAAATTAAATTTAATAATAGTAATATAATAATTTATTATAAAATTGAGATATTAAAATTTATTTATATAATAAAATTTAGAAAAAAGTTCAATGAAATAATTAATATATTTTTATTAAATTTAATATAATTTTTTATAATTTTTTAATTAAATAAATTTATTAAAATAATTATACTTAAAATGGTCTAATTATTAATCAATTAAAATATACTTAATAGAATAAATTTTATTATCAATATTTTTAAATTACTTTTGAGTGATAAAAATAATTTAAAAATTACTAAAAAAATATAAATATAAAATAATATAAAAAATATAAAAAAAATTAAAATTATAAATTTTTTTAATTTAATCAGTTTTAATTCACGATTTAATCAAAATTTCTTTCGATTTAATCCAAATCATTCTAATTTTTTACCATTTTCAATTTATCAATTCTCTATTAAATTAATCGGATCCATTCATCATGACAACTAAACGCATCGCGCATAATTTCTCGCATATTGCCACAATGATGACGCCACCACACCTAATCTTAATGACGTCAATTAACATCCATGCTTCAACCAGTCCCATCCAACGGCTGGAAAACGACCTCATTTTCACATTAGTAATAAAATAAAATAAAATTCTCCTCCTTTCCAACAACCGCATCACAATTAAATTTCGCCAGTTCGCCACCCTTCTTTCCTCTTTCTTTCTCTCCGGAAGACCAAAAAAGAAATAAAATATAAAACATAACCTTCTCAGTGGCTTTTTTTTTTTTTTTTTATCTAATTTATATTGACCCGGCCACTGTCCAATTTTCGGTTTATTTATACATAGTCATCAATACTATTAGTTAAGCTTGATATTCTTCAAGTTGTTTGCCGGACATGGATTATAAGGGCAAAGGGAAGAGAAGAATCGATAAAGATTCCGATGAGGGGCGGAGTAAGAAGGCCAGACAAGAGCAACAGGAGGTGGCCACTGAGGCTGAAGTTGAGGAATTCTTCGCTATCCTACGGCGGATGCAGGTAGCCGTGAAGTATTTCGAGAAAGGAAATGGCGAAGGATGGAGAGCAGCCCTGGAGGCTGAGGTGGTGCCGGTAGTTGGCAGTGGCTATGACGGCGAGGATAAGGAAGAGACGAAAATCAAGAAGAGAACGCCGGAGAAGAGGCCGGCTGTGGCGGAGGAGACAGCAGTTTTAGATTTAAACGCCATGCCTGAGATGGAACCTAGTGAGATATAGCTAGATGTGACTTCTTTCTGGTGGTTTTATGGATCCTATGGTGGGGCGATCCTTGAGTTTCACGCAAGAGCGTAAGTTTGTCATTTTGCTTTATTCCTTTTTTCCCCCTTAATCTGATGATATCATGTGATTTTCTTTTCTTGCTATGTTTAATTAATATGCTAACAGATTCAGCTATATATTAGTTAATTGCTCATACAAGAATTATAAATTATAAAGTATGCTTTAATGTAATTATCTGTATTAATTTCTTTTAACTTTCAAAATAATTAATCTCTATTGATTTTCATATTCTTTCAATCATATCAATATTGTTTTGTTTTCTGTTAAAAAATATATATATATAGTATTCTATTCTTATTTATTTATAATTAATAAAATATTTATTTATAATTAATTTATTAATTGTAAAATATTTTTTAATTAATATATTTGTCATAATTTTTTAATTAATTAATTTTTTAAATATGCGTGAAAAATATTAATGTATATTTATTGGACAGGAGAGTAATACATATTACCTCTGGCAATGGTTAATACGTAGAAATCATGGACTCAGCATTGAGACAATGATGATGAAAATTATTATTGTTATTATTATTATTATTATTATTATTTAAAAGATGGACGACTAGATTTGAATCCAAAAGCGAATCTTGTTTTCATTATTGGTATTATATTGTTTCCAAAAGTTGAGCTCTTATTTTATAATATTTGAGTGAAAAGGAAATATTTAAAAATTGGTTTTATTATTTAAAATTGAAATTCGGGGCAATGATTTTCTTTGCCAAAAAAAAAAATAGAGGCAAATAATTCAATGATTTATTTTAATTTACAATGGAATGATAGTTGACCATTTGGTTAATTTTTAATTTTGCCATAGTAATTATCACTTGAATTTTTGTACTCTTTGTTTCGAATACATATCATTGTACTGTGATTATTACATCTAGCCTTTTGAACTTAATTGTTTTCCTCTTGATTCTTTATAGTTATGAAAATTGACATAGAGTATTATGCCCACGCCAGTATCTGAGTTGCAATGAAAGGGTTCATCAAATAAAATAACCATATGCAGTAAAAATAAATAAATAAATATTTTGACTAGTTAAGAGTGAGAAACCTTAAAAATGATGTGCTAAAATAAACATTTGACTAGTTTTTTTTTTATTTGAGTTGCAATGAAAGAGTTCATCAAATAAAATAACCATATGAAGTAAAAATAAATAAATAAATATTTTGACTAGTTAAGAGTGAGAAACCTTTAAAATGATGTGCTAAAATAAATATTAGACTAGTTTTTTTTTTTTTTTTTTGTATTTGAGTTGCAATGAAAGAGTTCATCAAATAAAATAACCATATGCAGTAAAAATAAATAAATAAATATTTTGACTAGTTAGAGGGAGAAACCTTTTAAAATGATGTCCTAAAATAAACATTTGACTAGTTTTTTCTTTAAAAAAAAACTACAGGAAGACGTGTTTTTGGAATTGTGATTGGATAAATATTTAGTAGAAAAGGTGGTGAATCGGGATAATAATTAGATAAATTTAATTTATGATATATATGTAATTTTTTATATTATGAATAAAAATATTATTTTTTAAATTGATAATTTTTATTTATTAATTTACGAACAATATTTATAAATCAGTACATTTTAAGGATGGAAGTTTTACAAGTTTTAGTTTAATGATAAGGCACTTTTTAACTGAAAATAATTTTTATTTTTTTTAATGGATGAAGACAGATAATGATTAAATAGTATGAGATAAGGACACTAAGACATTGGGTATGCGCTTTCATCGATGAATTTTTAATTGAGTTTTTTTTTTTTTCCTTTAAAGATATTTTTAAGATAATGATAACAATACGTTAGTTATGTGCCCATATGCATGAATTTTAAATTGAAATTTTGTGCCTTTTTCTTATTTTCCTTCTAATTATCTTTTTTTTCGTTCAACAATTTTTTTTCTTGTTTCCTTTTTCTTTTTAGATTTTATTCTTTTCCTGGAAGATTGATTTGTTTGATATTGCTAAATATATTAGGTGTTCGAGGCAGATTTTCCACCTCTTGGGAAACAAAAAGATAAGAAAAAGTCACAATTTCAATTTTGTTATATAGAAATTTCTCAAAGGCTTTCCTCAAGAGCAAAGGTTAATTTAGTCAAGCTGTAAATTACAAGTCACTTTAGCATTTGGGTTCTTTGACCAATAACCGGATTCTTTGCATTGATTATCAATTTTTTGTAAAAATGAAAAAAAAAATTGGGCACTTTCTTTTTCAAAATCAGAATTGAGCAAGTTTAAAATATTATTAGTATAGTATTATTTATTTATTTATTACGTTTCTTTCTTCATTTTGATGAAAATTGAGGTCACGTTATATTTTGCCAATCACATCAAGCAAATTCGTGGTAATTTTTTTCTCAACAATTAGCTTTCAATGCAACATAAAAGGGATGATAAAGTGTGCGTGCCTAGGTGTTGCTGGTTGGTTTTTTTTTTTTAAGAAATTAAAATGATTTATAAAAATTTTACACATCTGAAATGTCTTATTTTTTTAATAATCAAACTTTTCAAGAAAAAATGTGTTTGAAATAGAGAAATAAAAATCAAAATATTATCTATATAGCTAATAAGTCCATATCTACTGTCTTTATTAAATTTATAATTTCAATCTTTGGCATTAAAACTAAAATTAAGAGAAAATAGACAATAAAAATCTTTAAATTTGTAACTTATCCTTGGCCTTAATGATCAAAATTATTAAAAATAGATAAATAAAAAATTAATTATCCTATTTATTAATTACTAAATTTTGTAAAAAAATATTATTCATGCTTTTTGCTGAAGTTAGGAGTTAATTTTCTGAAATTTCATAAAAAAATCATCTATCATTTTTTCAATTATAATCTAAAAAAGAAAATTAACGAAAACAAATATTTTCAAATTCATCACAAAATAAAATCCAATTTTTCCTTTATTTATCTTACTTCACACGTGCTCTATAAAAAATCAAAATTATATTTATCTTGCCTAAGAGAGTGGCAAAATTACTATAATTCCTCTCCTTTACATCATTGATGTTACAGTATACATAAATAAATTAATGTTAGAGTTCATGTTTACTCTATAAGCATAAGAAGAAAGACGAATACAATAATTCGCTTTGGGAATATTAATTTTCAGTAGTTCTGTCAATTTTTTTTCTGATTCAAGAATCTAATTTGAATGCATTTAAAAAAAGTGATTTAATTCGATTTTCACTTAAAAAAAAGTGTATGATCTAACTCAAAAAAATTAAGAGTTAGATAAAGTTGACATTGGGTCAAACATATTGACAAAAATTGACACAAATAAACTAGGTCATATAACATGACGTATGACTGGCTTTTTAAAAAAATATAATTATTTCAATTAAATAGATTAAAACCAATTTGTTTTTTAAAAAATAAAACCAAATCTACCAATTTGGTTTTGAAAAAAAAATCAAATCTATTCTCACTATTTTTGTTGAATTTCATGAAATAGTGACAAACTTACAAATGAATTCTTCTCAATAGTGAATGAAATCTCCATTAAAGAAGAGAAAAGAAGTTATAATTACGAAGAAGGAGAAGAATGCATTGATACACTCTAATTTTCTTAGAAGATGAAAACTTGTTTATACACTGAAAAGAAAACATGCAAATGGCATGATAAATCTCGCTTAAGGATGACGTCACCGAACACCACGTGATTCTTGCAGAATTAACCTCCCTTTCTAACAACTTTGCTGAGTTAACTTTGATGAGCTAGAGTCCTCTACTGCGGCCTTTCTATTAGCTTTAGATGTATCCTCAATAGCCCCTCTCAAGCTAGGAGTGAACAAGTTGTGAACTCCAAGCTTGGATAATTGCTAATGAAACTGAGGTGAGTGATGAGCCTTATTAAAGAAATCAGCAAGTTGATTATGAGAAGTAACTGGTAGAACTTTGATGATGCCTTTTTTTACCTTTCTCGGGAACAACATGATAGTCAATTTCGATATGTTTAGTATGCTCATGAAATACATGATTGTGTGCGATATGGATGGCTGATTGGTTGTCACAAAAAGAGCAAAGTAGGCGAGGATGAGGGATGAACGAATCATGAAGAAGATAAAGAAGCCATTGAAGCTCACATGTAGCAGTAACCATTACACGATGACTAGCCTCAGAGCTAGAACATGAAACCGTACTTTGCTTTTTGGATTTCCAGCCAATTGATAATTGTCCAAGAAACACATAATATCCAGTTACCGATCGTCTAGTTAGAGAACGGGTGCCCCAATCAAAATCACAACGGCTTCTAAATTTTAGCTCATTGGATGATGGAAAGAGTAGTCGTTGAGCTGGGGAAAGTTTTAAGTGCCTTAGAATTTGATAAGCACCCTATAAATGTTGAGTAGTGGGCTTGTCAAGAAATTGAGAGAAATGTTGGATAGCAAATGTGAGGTCTAGTTTGGTATTTGTCAAGTATAAGAGTATTCCAATTAATTTTCTATAGTTTGTAGAATCAATAGGCATTGTTGTAACCTACTATTTATGTAACTAAAGCCACTTCATCCAATTTCAAGAATTCCAGTTCTCTGAATTCCAACTCTTAGAAGAGACCTAGCAACAACAATGGCAAGAAACCACTTATTTGCTCCTTTTGCAGCTTATTGGGACACACGGTGGATAGGTGCTATAAAAGCATGGCTATCCGAACTGTTGTAAACCCAAGTCTGCACCATGGTGTTGCAACGCTGCCAGGTGAAGAAGTTTTCAGCTAGTCATCTTGGCATAGGGATGGTTCCATCTATGAATAGAATTAAAGCTCTAAGCATAGCTTGACTCCATGGATGATAGTTATTACCTGATAGAACTGGAGATACGAGAACTAGAGTTGAATTCTTGCTTGGATGAAGATAGTAAGGACTGGATTGATTTTCTTTGGGTCTGAGATTCGACATTTTACAAAGGAACAATGAAGAAATCAATTAAAAAAATTGCTCTGATAACATGCTGAATTTCATGAAATAGTGACAACTAACAAATGAATTCTTCTCAAGAGTGAATGAAATCTCCAGTAAAGAAGATAAAAGAAGTTACAGTTGCAACAAAGAAGGAGAAGAATACATTCATATATTCTGATTTCTTAGAAGATGAAAGCTTGTTTATATACTGAAAAGAAAGCATGCAAATGGCATGATAAATCTAGCTTAAGGATGATCTAACCGCCCTTTCTAACTACTTTGCTGAGTCAACTTTGATGAGCTAGAGCCTCTGCTGTAGCTTTTATATTAGCTTTGGATGCATCCTCAACACTGTTTCCATTCTCCACCATCTTTCACGCGTTGACCATCTTAATTTTTCCATGCAGCTTATGCTAGGCATCTCTTTGGGTATTTTATTCCTTTATTTTTCACTTTTATTTTCTTGTTAATTTTTTTATCAATTTCAGTTTTTGGTTTCTAAATAACTTGCTATTATGAACAATAAATTGATAACATAAGGAGAACTAATTTTTATAAATTCATAATGATGAGGTGCAGATACTTTACTTTTTTAAATCATTCTTGTTACTTGATGTATTTAGAAAAATTAGTTAATATGTACTTTAATTTAGTATTTTTTTTACAACAACAATAATAATACGTGTTTATAATATTCTTTTAAAAATATTATATTTTTAAACAGTAGATTATTTTTTTTTAATTGGTATAAGTTATAAATATTTAAGATAAATTATATATGAATATTTAAAAATATATAAAATTAAAATTTTATTCGATAATTTGAAAATCAATTAATCTGATGTTATGAAAAATGAACTTGATTCAAAAATTCACCATATCGACTCGAATTTAAAATGGACTCTAACCGCTAGAAAATATATAAATAAAAAGGAAAAAGTAATTAAAAACTTGACTATCACTTGTCAAAATCATGGAAAAAATATATTAAAAAATTTAAAGGAAATAAAACAATAAATAGAAAACTTGAGGGAAATAATAAGAGCAAAATTATAAAAAAAATAAATAGAAAATTTTAACTCATAGAAAGAAAATAAATCAGAAAATGAAAAGTAATTAATAATCTTGAGCATTAATTTCCAATTTCGTAAAAAAAATAAAAGATAAATAAAAAAAATTGAAAGAAATTACCTATTATAATATATAGATTCATGAGAAAATAAACAAGAAAGTTAACTCATAAAAATATAAATAGAAAATTATGATTAATAAAAAGAAAAAATAAACAAAAATTCAACATTAATTGCCAAAAACCATAAAAAGATAATTAAAAAATCGAAGGAAAATTGTCTTTAATAGAAAATAGAAAGGAAAATAAATATAAACAAAATTTTAAAATTGTCAAAATCATGAAAGAAAGATAATTAAAAAGTTTGAAAAATTTTGTTTTGAAATTTCATTAAACGTTCCTACTACAATATTCATTAATTAAGACAAGGGAAAAAAAAAAGCAACAATCATTATTAAAATCATGATAAATAAATTAGAAAACTTGAAGGTGATTGTCTTGATAGAATACTAAAAGGAAAACATAAATTAAAAAATTCAACATTAATTGCTAAAATTATGAAAAGGATAATTAAAAAATTTGAGGTGTTGTAAATAA
>CANXYI010034960.1:0-15914 GCA_948208565.1 Hura crepitans
TTCAAGGAAATCACTTATCCACACTCATTTATTAATCTAAACCATCACTAATCAAGGAGAAGCTACTATAATTTAGAGGGCATAAAGTGAATGGCTGAATTCACTTACCTCCTATTTGTGTCCCTTTTTCCTTTGGGCCGATCAAAATAAAATAATCGAAGACTCGACCTAAGCCTCACTCCTTAAGCCTCAAAAAAATGAGAAGGAAACTAGAGGAATCTTAAGCTGCTCCTATTTGATTAGCCTAGGAAGAGCGAGTAAGGCACCATAAGGTAGGAGTCGCTACCCGACTGAAGTTGGGAAATACCTTGTAGGGCCAAAACCAGAATGGTTCAAAACCCTACTCTTATTTATACCTCAAGTTAATACAAAAATTCGATTTGAATTTATAATATTATTCTTTTTCTTAAGTGGCATTTTATAATTAAAATAAATCACATATTCATGTATGAGGAATCACGAAACATATTTATAGAAAAATATATAGGTGTTTAAAGTTGAAATATCATACATGAAATCGAGCAGTTGATTGTCTTGAGAACTTTGGTTTTTGCATGCCAATTTTAGAAAACATATTTTATTGTCATTACTTTTATTAAGAAAAATCTATTTTATTAACAAAGCACCACTTAATTAGGTATAAAATGATTTTGATTATTATTTCTTTCTAACGTGTAAAGATTATTTTCTACCTAATACATCATTCACGGAATATATTGGGATTGAAATTAAAAATATCATATATAAAATTGGGTGATTGATTGGCTTGAGAACTTTAGTTCTTGCATGTCAATTTTAGAAAATAATTTTTATTATTGCAATTTTTATTAAGAAAAATCAAAACCCATTTTATTAGCAAAGCACCAATTAATTAAATTAAAATGTTCTGATTATTTTCCAACGTGTAAAAAATAATTTTCTACTTATTACAGCATTCACGGAATATACAAGGAAACAATTTGACTATAAAAATATATTACATGGTAAATACCTAAAATACATCCTAACTGAATAAAAATAAGAAATAAAAATTACGTTTTAGAGCATCTAAAATACAAATCTTACTAAAACGAGTGATAATAAAGGAAATCAGTAGAAGAACACACCGAGCATAGAATAAAATAGATAGTAAGAAATAAAAAGTGGTTAAAAGGTTACTTCATCAGGATTTGAGGAGGCGATAGAAAAAAATAACAATCAAGTCCTAATAAATCAAATAACTTGAATCACAATGAAAATAAAATATTAGTATGCAAAGCAAAAATAGACGAACAGACAAAAATAAAAATAAAAATGAATAGTCACACAAATATGAAAATATTGCACAAATAAGTTATCACATCTAATTAGTAGATAGATAAGGTAGAAAGAAAAAAATGAAAATAGTAGAAAAAAGGGTCAGTTGACCCACCGTGTATATTTGCCTTCAGAAAAGATCTCGATCGAATTGAAAAATTGCAACTAAAATCTTCAAAAATCTCAAAAATGGTGTTTTAAGAGTGTATTTTTGCTTTTTGGTGTCTTTTTTCCTCAGAAAACTAACCTTTTTTTGAAAAAAAATATGTCAGATTTTATACACCTTTCTCGAGGCAAAAAAGACTATTTTAGGAGGCAAAATGGCTATTTTGGCCCGAAAATAGCCATTTCCCGTGCAAAAATGGCCTTTCCTCACAAAATAGCCATTTTCCTTATGAAAATAGCCATTTTAATATATTTTTTTAATTTGTACCAATTAGCCCAAGCCCTTAACCCACCATAGATGCCCATTTTTCTCGCGTTTTGAGTTACACTGTGAGATTTTTTAGGTTGGGCAAGGACTTAAAATAAAATTTTTTAAAGAAAACTTTGAGATCTTCAAATTGGATGTTAAAACCCTATTTATTTGGATTTTTGTCCTTTTCATCATCATTAGGTAAACCGAACATAGGAGCCCCAGAGACCTAATGTCTATAGTTGCCCCCAATTTTAGGGAGGTGACTACAGAATGTGTGAGGTGACCCAAAGTTTGAAAAAGAAAGAGATATGTACCTTGTGGGGTGATCCTTTCATAAGAATCATTGTGACTAAAGTTGATAGGGTCATGGTAGTGCTAGAGACATTACACCTAAAGTTAATTTGGGTTAGATAGTGCTGCGAGGCATTGTACCTAAATTAGAAAAGTGCTGCGAGACATTGCACTTAAAGATAATTTGGTTTAGGTAGTGCTTTGAGATATTGCACTTGAACTTAGGCAGTGCTGTGAGACATTGCACCCGAAGTTAATTTGGTTCAGGCAGTGTTGTGAGACATTGCACCTAAACTCAGGCAGTGCTATGAGATGTTACACCTAAAGTTAATTTGGTTCATGTAGTGTTGCGAGACATTGCATATGAACTCAGGTAGTGCTACGAGACATTGCACCTGAAGTTAATTTGGTTTAGGTAGTGCTACGAGACACTGTACCTAAACTGGGGCAGTGCTATGAGACACTACACTCGAATATGATTTGGTTTAGGTAGTGCTCTAAGATATTGCACTTGAACTCGGGCAGTGCTATGAGACGTTACACCCAAAGATTTGGTTTAGGTAGTGCTTTGAGACATTGCACCTGAACTCGGGTAGTGCTGTGAGACATTGCACTCGAAGATAATTTGGTTCAGGGAGTGCTTTGAAACATTGTACCAGAACTCAGGCAGTGCTACAAGTTATTGCACTTGAAGATGATTTGGTTCAAGCAATACTCTAAGACAATCCTCCTGAACTCGGGCAGTGCTACGAGACGTTGCACCTAAAGATGATTTGATTCAGGTAGTGCTTTGAGACATTGCACCTGAACTCAGGCAGTGCCAAATGACATTGCACCTGGAGATGATTTGGTTTAGGTAGTGCTGTGAGACATTACACTCATAGTTGACTCTTAGAGGAATTCATTGTCAATTCGTGGCCATTCTTGTAGCTTGCAACTGAGCAAATGGTGTTAGGTGATGTTGGCTCATTTGTAATGTTGCTTAGAAAATTTAGCTTGCCCTCTCTGTAGAAAAAAGAGGTAAAATGTGTTAGTCATCAGAGGTCATTTGCATTATGGATGCATGTTGTGTGTGTGTGAGTGCATTTTTTGAATTCATGTCATGGTTTTGAAAACTATTATCTTTATGTCTTTTCTTTGCTTCTTCTTTTTTTTTTCTTTTTTCTTCTTTTTTTTTTTCATGCATTATGATTCTAGTTTAATCATTCATTTTGTTAATTTACTAATATGCTAATAAAAAGATAGATATGATGAACAAAATATGACAATTTTATAAATGAAAGCTTTTTAGTACAAAATTTTGGTGTCCTAAGCTAATATATACATAAAAAGATAAAGAAAAGATCTAAAGAGTTGGTCAGTGTCTCTGATTCCTAAGTGTTTGGAGCTCTATCTCTATCACGTCTAGCCTCCTAGATGTCTGATGCTCAAACTCCTCGATCCTCAAGTGAAGGTTTATGTGGATAAGATGGAGCTGCTTCGTTATTCAAGCTTCTAAGCCCTATAAAAGAGTCTTAAATGGTGACAAAGGAGGTGCTAAAAAAGATAGGCTCACCTCATCTGTCCTCTGTTACTAAGTCAGTCTTTGAGGAGACAAGTCTACCCCTAATAACACTTTGAGGTTGACTACAAACTAGTCATTGGCTCCTTACTACTCCCTTGCTTGCTCATCTAGCTCAGCAACTACCAGCAGTCTATAGCCAACCGGTGCTTGGGGGTCAACCCTTGTGATCCCAATGGCTATACAGGTGTCTCTATCAACCCATAGTTACTGTCAAAGAGGCACACTGAGATGCTACTCTGGGATGCCTAATCCTAGCAAAATGGCTATGACAACCCCTCCAATGATGATCCCTTTGCCTAGGGATCAGTTGGCATGATAGAGATGCTCGAGGATGGTCTATGCTAGGTTAAACCGAATGCTATGCTCCATAGCCCAAAGACCGTATAGCTCGATCCAATTTAATTGACTGGTGATGATGTGCCCTAGGTAACTGATGGTTGAGACTTTGTGCAGGTAGCAGTGGATAGGATCTCTAATAGTGGATGTATTGGTTTGACTAGCATTGTTAACCACACCAAACTGACTAATGTTCTTATAGTGCTTATCCATGCTCTCTGAGACCTCTGTGGCCTCGTTAGCTAGTAGTTGCAGTATCTCGATGAACTAGAGAAATGAGACATTAAATCTAGTCTCGAGGGTAGCAAAGTGGATGATGGACACATCGCTCGGGTGTGCTAGCCAAAAATGTAAAGTGCTTAGAAATTCCAGGGTGATGGCTAGATATGTGGTGCACCTCTAGAAGTAAAACTCTCACCATGCAACCTTAGTGAGCAGCTGGTCTACTTTATCCAGCACACCTAAGTCCCTAGTGGCTTGGTGTATAGGTAGTAGCTCCCAATCTATGTAACCATAAAGAGGCATCGAAATTACTCAACTTCTTCATCACTAAGCTAGCCTGGTACTGTCACATGTTCTGGCCTACGTCGGTAGTGTGGGTGGCTTTGTTGGCATTGTAGAGGCATGATTATGTGTATATATATAGTGTTTGAGTGATGAAAAAGATGAGAAAATGCATTAAAATGACAAAAAAAATGAACCTTATATAATGGCCATTTTTATTGAATCAAAACAGCCATTTCAGCCTTGTGAAAATGGCCATTTTCTAAGCCAAAAATGGCAATTTTGAGGCCTGAAAATAGCTATTTTTAGTCAAACAAAAAACCCCCATTTTCACAAAAAATGCCCATTTTCTAACTAAAATGGCCCATTTTTGTCCAAAATGCCCTTTTTCCACCTTTTTAAACTATAAATGCACTAATGTATACATAGGTTCTTATGCCACTTGAATTTCTCCTTGTTATCGCAATAATGAGCGATGAATTTCATAAAAAACTTTATAAAATTCTTGATCTCCCATCCACATGGGCGACTTCCATCTTGGCTCCCTATAGTGGGCTAAATTTCTTTGAAGAGTATGTCTTGATCAATCTTTTCTCAAGGCTATAACCTAATTTTAGGACTTGTAATTCCACGTCTTTCAATTTTTTCATCAAGAATTATGCCTCTTATCTGAGGAATTCACTACAATTTTAGGCATGTCTCACTCTTTTGATACACTACCTTACTGTCTGACTTATGTTCTTTGCTACCCGTATGAGGTCATTGATGTGCTAGGCATATTACCATTATTGGCTCTCTGATGGGTCTTGAGGAGAGGACTAGTCTTATTAAGTGCACTGCTGGCCTATGCTAAAGGCTACACGGACATTCCATCCCTTCACGCGGGCATGTATTTATTCACCTTCTTCTCTAAATATCTGACAGTTTTATCTAAAAACTGCTTTGGAGACTATCAGCTATTCATTATGGTCAACGATTTGATGAAAGGCCTAAATCCTTTTCCCTTAATCTTTGCTGAAACAATCCTCAACCTTGACGCTATGCAGTCTGGAGAAGCTGAATTTTTTTGTGGGAGCTAGCTTTTGTTTTAAGTTTTTTTTTAGAATAAACCACCCCAAAAAGGGTTTTTGCCCTATTCTCTACTCTATCTTTTACCTAAGAAGCCTTTCTAAGTTTTCATTCCTAACATACTTTTTAAGGGTAGACCGCCCTTGCTGGTTTTCACCCTACCTCTTACTTGACTTTTGCTTAGGATGCCTTTGTAGGTTTTCATTCTTAACAACATTTTTTAGGTCTAGTTATAGGAAAAGCTTCACCTACAGAATAACCCTCCTCTTCATGTCCTTAGATCTTATAGCTTAAAGTAATTGCTATCTTGAGCCATCATGCGTTGTTTCATAGATGTCGAGCAATGGGTCTCCTCGTTGGTTGCTTTAATAAATAATGTTATAAGTTTTAGGAACTCTTAGATTTGCTTACGGTACATGTGACGTAGCGTGCATCAAGTTGTGTTCCTTTAGCTGGTTTTCATAAGTTTACCTTTTGCATCCCCGATCATTGCATGAGGCAATTTGGTGAGAGAGGCATTGTCACCTGCCCATTGTCTTTTAAAGGAAAAGATATATCTATCACCTTTATTGTCGGCTATCATGACCTATAGAGGCAGTTACCTCTGAAGATGAACATCACACCTAAGGCTATTTGCAACTTTTAGACTTTCGATCTATATAATGAATGGGTAACAGGCCCTTCTCAGGACAACTAGGCTCATTGGCTGAAGATGGGTGGCAAGAGCAACAATAAGAGGTAGAAGACTTTATGGATTTTTTTCTTGTATTCAACATTATACTACTTTAGTTTATAAAACACTCAATCTTGCTTATGAAAGTGGTCCTATCTAATTGCAACATATTTGGCATTTTAAGATAATCACAACAGGACATTAATATAACAACACATTTCCTTATTTAATCAAGGGAGATCTTAATTACATCTTAAACTCTTATCATCAATGAAACCTAATGGGTTTTCTTGATTGACCATTTTATCTCAACCCCTAATTGTTGTATAGGATGCCTTTTTTTGATTTCACCCTGTCGAGGCACCCACTATTAGCAAGGCTGCCAGTTGCCCTTTTTAAACCCATAGGGCTATTATTATTTTTTCTTTTTCTCATTCATTTGTCTTTAGCCATAGAACCTCTTCAACCTGTTTATATTCATAGGCTCCTTGAATTTGTTTCCCTCACAATCTGTAAGGATTGCAGTGCCCTTTGGCAATATTCACTTGAGGATAAATGGCCCCTCCTAATTTGGTTTGAACTTCCCTCTTGGCTCAGGTAGCTATAGCCTTATCTATTTAAGGACCAGCTCTCCTTCTTCCAGCTTGTGATTCTTCACCCTTTTACTGAAAGCATGTGCCATCCTTTTTTAGCAAATTTGATTATGATAGTTAGCTTTTAGTCACTTCTCGTTTAACAAGTTCATATGTTAAAACCTCTACTCGACCTAGGCAGTCTCAAGAATCTCTACCTCTATTGCCACTCTTAATGACTGGAGCTTAATCTCTATTAGAAGCACTGCCTCTATCCCATACACTAAGGAGAACGGAGTAGCACCTATTGAAGTTCAAATCGTAGTCCTATATCCCCAAGTAGTAAAAGGAAGCTTATCAGCCTAGTCTCTGTAAGTTAAAACTATCTTAGGTAGAATCTTCTTGATATTCTTATTTGCTACTTCAACTGCTCCATTGGCCTGTGGTCTATAAGGGGAGGATTTATGGTGCTGAATCTTGTATTTTTGTAGTAACGCCTTTGTTTCAACTTGAAATTGAACACCGTTATCCAAAACTATATTATGTGGAACCTTGTATCTATAGATTAAATTTCTCTTTATGTGTCTGGCTATCTCTCTCGCTCCCAATCTCTTACAAGATTCTACTTCGACCCATTTTGAGAAACAATCAATAGCTACTACAACAAAATGATGTCCGTTTAAGGCTGTTGGATGTATCTCCCTAATGATGTCTATCTCTATGCGGCAAATGGCCAAGGAGACGATAAACTATAAAGTTCTGATATAGGCACATGTTTTAAATCCCCATACTACTGACACTTATGGCACTTTTGCACATACTTTGAGCAATCATGGTCTATAGTAAGCTAAAAGAATCTTTGGTGCATGATCTTTTTGGCTAACTCTAAACTATTCATATTTGTGCCACATGACCTTACATGTATTTCCTCCATGAAATTTTTGCCTCCCTATCCTCTAGACAATAAAGTTGAATACTATTTACTTGCCTTTTATATAGGACCCCATATACACTAATGAACTAAGTTGATGACTTCCTTAATACCTTTTTATCTTTGTCTGTGGCTTCTTTAAGATAGTTTCCATTTTCTAAGTAACTTTGGATATCATAAAACCATAGCTTATTTCTTTCTTGCTCTATTTCCATTATATGCTCTATCTCATAGCAAGGCCTGTCATAACTAGAAATGATTATTGATTTCATGATTACTCCTTTTAGATTATGCCACATTGAAACTAGGGTAGCTAATACATCTGCTAGCTGATTCTCATCTTTTAAGACATGACATAAGGTGCACATTTCAAACTATCCACTGATAGATCTTAGGTATTTCGCATAAGGCATTAATCTTTCTTCACAGATGGTGCACTATTTATTGGTTTGATACTCTACCAATGATGAATTCCTGAATACTCAACTATTTTTACACCAAGAGTCAATAGTTCTTCAAGTCTAAATATGCAAGCTTCATATTATGCCATGTTATTTGTGACTCTGTCTTAACTTTTTAGCTAGCGGTAATTTTTCTCCTTCAAGGGTTACTAAAATTACTCTTACTCCTACTCCTTTACTGTTTACTACCCTGTCAAAATACATACGCCATCCTTGGACTACAATTGAGTTCAAGTTTTCATCTGGCAATTTGAACTCTAATTGCTCAACTTCTAATGGATAATTGGCTAGAAATTCTACGACTGCTTGCCCCTTTATGGTCTTCCATATTATATATTGAATGTCAAATTTTTAAAGTAAGAGAAGCCTTTTACTCATTCTCCCCACCAAAGATGGTGTCGTTTGAAGGTGTCTTAATGGGTTGTGTTTAGATACTACCTATACAGTATACAATTAGAAATAGTGCCTTAGTTTCTTTGAAGCCTACACTACTGCTATGCAAATCTTTTCCACTTACACATCTTTGACCTCGTAAGGAAAAAACTTCTTGCTCAAGTAGTAAATTGCAAATTCAACCCCCATCTCACCTTTTTGCACTATCGCAGCCCCAACTAAACTTTCTTCAATAGATAGATAAAGGACTAACAGCTTTCCACATCTTAGTGGTTGCAAAACTAGTGGATTTAGTAGATATTCCCTGATTATGTTGAAAGCTTTTTGACAGTCATCATTCCACTTGATCGATTGGTTCTTTCTGAGAAGTTTGAAAATAGGCTCACATATGGTACTAAGCTTGGCTATAAACCTACTAATGTATTGTATTTTACCCATAAATCCCCTTATCTCTTTTTCTTTCTTTAGGACTGGCATTTCTCTAAATTCCTCTTTGACTTACAATATGCCCTAAGAGCTTTCCTGAAGTTACCTCAAAGACATTTTTAGGATTCAAATGCAAATTGTAACTTTTTATCCTCTTAAAGAACTTTTCCAAGGCCTCAAAATGTCCTTCCCTTGTAAAGGATTTGATCATTATATCATCGAGGTACACTTCCACTTCCTTATGAATCAAGTCATCAAGAATCCTTGTAGCCATCCTTTGGTATATAACCCTATCATTTTTCAAGCCAAAAGGCATAACCTTATAATAGAAGGTCCCTTATTTTGTGATGAAGGCGGTTTTTATCTTGTCTACTATGCTATTTAGAATCTGATTGTCATCGGTATATCCATCCACGAAACAGTTCATTTTACACATTACTGTGCTATCAATCAACACATTTATGTGAGGCAATGGGAAGTCATCTTTTGGGTAGGCTTTATTCAGATCCTTATAATCTATGCACATCTTGACCTTACCATTTTTCTTAGCGATCGGAACCACATTGGCTAACCATGTCAGATACTATACCTCTTCTAGGAATTTGGCTTCGACTTACTTGTGGACTTCTTCTTTTATCTTCTCTGCCCATTCTGGTCTCATTCACTTTAGTTTCTACTTCACCAATTTTACTTTTGGGTACGTGTAAATGGCATGTTCAACTACTTCTCAATCCACCCCTAGCATGTCTTCATAGGTCTAGGCAAAGACTTTTTCATATTTTAATAACATTCTCTCAAATTTAATCCTCTCTTCAGGAGATACATCAAATGCAATTAAGATCTCTTTAGGATTTTTTTCAGTGCCAAGATTAAACAAGGTAGTATTGATTGAATTAATGTTGAACATGTTATGCATGTCGTGATTATCATTATGTATGATGCAGTTAGATGAGCCATCACAAAAATAAGCAAAATTGTTCATATTATTAACAAAAGATATAGGAACATTGTCATTAAAAATTTTAGGTATATATAAATTCTCAAAAGAGCCTTCAAGAGGGTATTCTTCTTTCCCTTATCTTAGAGCATAGCATTAGTTCAAATCTCTTCTTCGGGTTTGACCTCTAGCTTGGTTAGGTTGGTCATGATTTCTTCATCCTAAAAGTATGAAATAAATTTTATTTTGTTTGCAGCCCAATCAAACATATCACTGAAAATCTCAAAGCCCAGCACAACTTGCCCTTTGATGACAACTGACTTTGACTCTCCATAATAGTTGACATTCCTTACAGCTCGAACAAAACTTTCTTTTTAGTGGTGGGATACCTTTTCTCATCTTCTTTGGTTCTAAAGTCTTCATAATGTATCCTAACCTTTTTTGATCTTTCTGCCCTTGAGGCTAAATGGTTGAGATTGAACCTTCTAAAGCATGTCCTAATCTAGCTCTGAGTAAATAGTTCATCTTCTTCAGCATATTTACCACCTTAGGTTTATCACCTTCCTCTAAAAAGATCCCAATAATATAGAAACCATTAAAAGGCTAATTGGCTATCTCGAGCATCAAAACTGGATTCTCACTTATAGCCCTTATCATTACTATCTCACCATCATGGGGGATTTTTATTATCTAATGTAATGTTAACGAAACTCCTCTCAGCTTATGAAACTATGGCCTTCCTAAAAGTAGAGAGAAATTCACAGAAATATTGAGCATTATAAACTCTACATCATTTATAATCACCCCTATTTTGACCTTGACCTTAAAAGTCCTATATGCCTATCACTTCATATTATCATAAGCCATGATGGTGAGTTTGGACTGAGAGATCATTGAATCTTTAATCCTATATATAGCTACAGCTTTGAGCTGGCACATATTGATTGATGATCCATCATCAACCATTACATATGCCGTGTGCTTGCCATTGACCTCAGCTTTTATGTATAAATGATGGCTGCGGTGGTGCCCTTTAGGTGGCAAGTACGTATCAAAGAAGCTAACCATTATTTTCTCCCGTCTTTTCACCATTGCCACTAGCTCAAATGGTGATATGGTTGTTAAAACTATTGTGGCACATAAGACTTAAACCTCTATTGATAAGAAGAGGATTGACACAATAGATCCTAGATCAAAATATGAGCGAGAGTCTTCTTTAGTTGTTTTACCATTGCATCTTCTGTTTTTTCCATAACTAGGGGAATTGGCTCCTTCTCCACCTCAAGTTCTACTCGACCACTTTGGGTTACTAGTTTAGTCTCTTTTTTCACCTAACTTTAGCTCTAAATTTGAATCTACCCATAAATCTTAAACATGTTCCTCTGGCTTGCTTTCACTATATGTGGCCTATATATGTATCATGCACACTAAACCCTAACTTACTTTTGCCTTTCTCATCACTACCAGGTAGTCATTCTCATATAAGTCCTGAAGAACATACCATTTTAGCAAGCCTAATTTAACCATATTGATGGGTGGAGAAACCATTGAATAAGCACCTTGACCTTTCTATCTCTGCTCCAGATCGGGGATCTATCTTTAGTCAATCAAGTATTGAATCTTATCCCTCAGAGTATGATAGTTATCTATGTCGTGGCCTATATACTGGTGATATTGATAGTATAAATCTAATCTATGATAAGGCTAACCTTTATCTCTGGTAGGTCTACAATTAAGAGGTTAAAGCTTTCCTTCTTTTTGGAACCATTTCAGACACCAAGACAATGGTTTGCCCAAGTTCGAGTAGTGCCTAGCTATAGTAGATACTTCAGTAGCCTAACCAAAATTAGTTCCACTAAAACCTATTCCACTGACATTCCTAGTACTCAGATTTTTTTTGATTGTTAAACCCCCCCAAGCTCTTTTTTTTGCTTATTGTGCTCTTTTTCTAAGTCTATAGCTATATCTTTCAGTAATTCCCAATCTTTCAGTCCTTTTGCTTTTAAGCCATCCTTTAAGTATGGGTTAGCATTCTTGATAAACATATAGATCTGGTTTGATGTCTTTAGCTTCCTCTTTATCTCTAAAACCCTATACCTCTATTTTGATAAGTACTCTATAAAGGTTTCATTAAATTTTTGTCCAAGTAACTCAATGTCTATCATGGTAACCTTCATATGAGTGCTGTAGTTGTATTATTTGATGAAGGTTTCTGTGATCTTTCCCCAATCTTCTTTTACTTTCTTTTCCAGTCCATGATACTAATCAATTGCTCTCTCTTGTAGTGTCAGGTTGAAATAAGCCACCTTCTACTTCGTGCTAAGCTCGGTGCCCCTTATAACTGTGGCATACTACGGAATATGAGCTCTCAAATCCATGGTCCCATCAAATTTAGGCAATTTAGGCATCTTAAATTTGGAGGGTAAAATCTCTTTAGATTCTTGGCTAAGCTCTTCAGGGTCTATTCCTTTACTCATAGAGATGAGTCTAGCCATTGCCTCTATTTTCTCCTCCAACTTCTTTATGGTGGCATCCTTAAATTTTTAGGGTGCAATCAGATCTTCTCTAGGTTGAAGTATTCATCCTTTTTATCCTTTCTCCTAACAACTGTAGCCTATTTCCCAGTGCTAGTTCCCTTAGAGGTAGCAGTGGTCTTTCTAATAGGTGTGGCTGCTATGTTTTTAACATGTGGTAGTGAACTGGTAGTAGGAATGACTTCAGCAATTGCCTTTGAAATCATGTCCATCATCCTTTTCTCAAACTCCTCAAATTTTTGGTCTATTCTAGCTTCAAAGTTAGAGCAGAAAAACTGCTTTCTTCTTGCCCTACCATGTCTATTAGATTGTGAGTGGTAGAGGTGAGTTTTTGTCTAGCTATTCTTTTGTCTATCCCTCATACCCAAGCGGCTCGAAGATTTATGATGGTTGTAGGATAAAGGGTTAGAGATGATAAAATGAGAATGCATGAAATGTTGATGTGTACAACAACAATCACAAATAAGAGCCTTCTAACCTTATCACTTCCCACTCATGATGTCAACATGCTATTTCCTAGAAGGGCTTACCTATGGGAGATCGGTGGCCCAAGGGGTTTGAATAATGGATGATGGGTAGCTGAGTATTATTTCTCTTATATAAAAGAGCACATGCAAGATATTTGGCCCACATGTGTTGTATATGTTTAATTAAGTCAAAATGTAGGGTCTAGCCTATTCCAATTAAAAAAGGCCTAATGGGTTCGACAACATTTCAAGATGATTAAGTCATATTTCATATATATTGGCCCATATAGCACACAATACATCGTTAACCAAGGTACTTAGGGAAAATAGCTATTAGTCATTATATGGGCTCACAGCTTGGTCTCACAAGTTATGGTCATCCAAGCATAGTCCCTCCACAATGGGTTTATCTCGTCATGAGCATATGACCGATTGGTTCACCATTTCATATACCTTATAGGCACGAGGCTTAGATTTGATGCCACCTCTAACAATCTTCCAATTTGAGTGAAATTGGGTTCATGCTTCGAAATGACATCAGGGTATAAAAGGGACGCCTAACTTATTCTAAGGCTCTGGCATGTGATGCAATTTTGAAAAAGAATAATATAATAAATTCAAAATATGAAATTCCATATTAATTTGAGGTACTTTCAAAGCATGGTCCCTAGTGTGGTTGCCACTATTCACATCCCTTTTTCTTTTAGGCCAATCAAACTAAAATAGCTAAAGACTTGACCTAAGCCTCACTCTTTAAGTCTTAAAAGATGAGAAGGAAACTAGAGGAATCTTAATTTGCTCCTATTTGATTAGCCTGAGAAGAGCATGTTGGGCACCATAAGGTAGGAGTCGCCATCTAACCGAAGTCAGGAAACACCTTATAGGGCCAAAATCAGAGTGGTTCAGAACCCTACTTTTATTTATACCCTAAGTTAATATAGAAATTCAGTTTGAATTTATAATATTATTCTTTTTCTCAAGTGGAATTTTATAATTAAAATAAATCACGTATTCATGTATGAGGAATCATGAAACAAATTTACGAAAAAATAATAAATTGCTTCAAGTTGAAATATCATACATGAAATCGGGCAGTTGATTGTCTTGAGAACTTTGGTTCTCACATGCCAATTTTACAAATTGTTTTTATTATCGTGACTTTTATTAAGAAAACTGTTTTATTAACAAAGCACCAATTAGCTAGGTATAAAATGATTTTAATTATCTTTTCGATGTGCAAAAATCATTTTCTACCTAATGCGGCATTCACAAAATATATTGGGATTGGAAAAAAATATCATACATGAAATTGAGTGATTGAATAGCTTGAGAACTTTGGTTCTCACATGTCAATTTTAGAAAATAATTTTTTATTATTCTGACTTTTATTAAGAAAAATCAAAACCCATTTTATTAGCAAAATGCCAATTACTTAAATAAAAAATGTTTTGATTATCTTTCTAACGTGCAAAAAAAATCATTTTCTACTTATTACAGCATTCACGAAATATACAGGGAAATAATTCGACAATAAAAATATATTACATGGCAATTACCTAAAATACATCATTACTAAATAAACAATAAACAATAAAAATAAATTACATTTTAGGGCATATAAAATACAATTTAATTAAAATGAGCGATCAATAAGGGGATCAGTAGAAGAACACACAAAGCATAGAATAAATAGACAACAGAAAATAGAGGGCCGTTAAAAGGTTACTTTATCGGGATTTAGGGAGGCAGCAGAAATAAATAACAATTAGGCCCCAATAAATCAAATAACTCACATCATAATAAAAATAAAATATTAGTATGTGAAGCAAAAATAGATAGATAGACAAAATAAAATAAAATTGAGTAGTCACAAAAATATAAAAATATCGCACACAAAAATTTTACATCTAATTGGTAAATGGATAAGGCAGAAAGAAAAATGAAAATAGTAGAAAAAAAGGGTCGGTTGACATACCGAGTATATTTGCCTTAAGAAAATATCTCAATCGGATCGAAAAATCTAGACTAAATCTCTAGAAATCTCAAAAAATGGTGTTTTAATAGTGTCCTTTTCTTTTTGGTGTCTTTTTCCTAAAAAAAACCAACCTTTTTTGGAAAAATGATTTTAATTTTTATACATGCTTCTCAAGGTAGAAAACCGCCATTTTCAGATCAAAACGGTTGTTTTGGCAGGCAAAACGGCCGTTTTGGTCCGAAAACAGCCGTTTCCCCACGAAAATGGCCCAACTTGCATAACGGCCATTTTCCCAAGGAAAACAACCATTTTGGCCTTTTTTAAAGAAAATTTTGAGATCTTTGATTGGATGTTAAAAACCTTAATTATTAGGATTTTTGTCCTTTTCATCATCATTAGGCAAATCGAACATAGGAGCCCTAGAGACCCAGTGTCTACACCTAAAAGAGTTAACTGAATTAAATTTAGTGATGAGTTTAAAGCAATGTTTCGAACCATATATCTAGTGTTAAGGACATTAATATCATCAAGTATGTGTGTGACATCATGTACATATGTGTTGTGTGTGATATAAGTGCATGATTGATGCATAAGTCAGAGGCTTAAGTGTATTTAGGCATGTGGCTAATGCATGTGAGTGTGTATGACCTATGTGGCTAAGTGATATGTGTATGTATGAATTGATATGGACTGATATGAATCTAATGCCTTGCATGAAACTTTTCTATGATATACGAATGATTATGACTTTATCCTAAATGATGTATGTGTATGTTACTTCTCTTTTATGTTCTCGAGCTATGTGAGCTAGCTGTTTGCACTAATGCTTATGAAATTAATAAATGTGTATATATGTTATATGCCTAAAGCATGTGACTATGTACTTGTTATATTAATGCCTGATTAATATTGGTATGTGAATGTGCTAATACATGTGCAAATGTATGAATATGTCTTGTGATTAGCGACCTCATATTCTCTTGAATAAATGAATGCAATCGTAGATGAATAAGTGCTAAAACATGAAGGTGATTAGTGAGAAGATGTTAACGAATGAATGCACTTTAT
>CANXYI010035066.1:0-13303 GCA_948208565.1 Hura crepitans
TACCTATAGTTCTGTACCTTTGGTTGCTTACAGGTACTTTATCTAAGCAATAGAGTGGTTCTAGGAAGAAATGGGTGATAGGTTAGAATTTTAGAAATGATGAAGGAAGAATTTTAGAAAATATCATAAATTTAAATTTAAATAATAAGAATGTGGAGGAAGTATATATACACATCCGTGCATGATGTTAATGTACATGCACATATGTATATGTGTAACAATATGTAAGAGCTATGTGTATGCCTTAAATTATATGTATGATTAGAACAATTAAAAATGTAAATTGCATGCTAATTAGTAACTTATGCTGGATAATATGTGAGATTTCTTGCTATGATGATGTTCTTTTTCTTATAATGTGAATTCATGTGATAGGTGTGATATGTATATGCAAGATTCTAATCACATAAGAGATGGTTACAGAAACTATATGTATACCATGTTTATCTGCATGAATGATCTAGTTAAATTGCCATGAGACCCATACTTTATAATCCTATAATAAAGTCAAAATGCAAACTGACATGAATATAAGTTATATTAATTATGTATAATATGTTTTCCATTCCATGTTGATTGAAATATCCTATGCTTGAAATGAAATGATTACACTTTTTAGGCTTATAACTAAGATAATTGATAAAAGAGGTTGTTTAGGTTTACAAACCACTACTGAGGATTTTCTTCTCAATGCATTAGTTTGACCTTACGTAGGTACATGTTGGTCAGAGTCAAAGGAGAAGTTGAAGATTGCATCATAGTCCACATAGAAGATATAGTTATGAGAATTGCGTCTTGTATATTAATTGTATACATGTATTTTATATAAGTTTTAAAAGATGATTGGAATTGATATATGTATATGTGCAACGTGTGAACTATAAATGACAATATGAGAGTGGACATGATAATGCTTGATAAGAATTGTGATTGGGATATGTAATATGACTTGACAAATAGTATGATGATATATGAAGATGAGTGTTGTTTAAAGTGTTTTTATTATAGGTGAAAATTTTTAGATAGTGCCCAAATAGCCATTATGCTACCTTTTTTGGGCATGATAAACCTCTCATAGTAAAAGTTTTCATAGTACCAAAAGGTTTTAGATAGGAATGAAATGTTTTTCATAAAAAAGTAACTAAATAAAATGAAATTTTCTAGCTCACCCTTTTCGAGTTGTGTATATTATATTTGTATGTTTTATTATTTGTTGAATGTATATGGAGTATTTATGTTGTAACATTTCCTTATTAGGTTTCCATTGAGAAATGGGTAAGGAGTGTTATATGTTTAGTGAACTATTTCAATCAGCAGTTGATAGTTAGATTTTTTTTAATCAGCTACTATTCAAAAAGCTCCAAGGATGAAGCTTTTCTTTTTGGCTGATAGTTGATTTGCCACTTTTTTATTTGGATTATAATACCTTTTTAGTAATTATAAAATTTTTAATTATTTTATATCAATAATTTTTATTAAAATAAATAATAAAATATAGATAATAATTAAAATAGTTATAATTTTAATTTTTTATTTATATATATATGATATTTTTTAAATATATGAATTTTAATTGTTACTTATGTAATATATGAAAAATATATAGCGCATATATATACAAATAAATTCTACTTTTAATAGTTATTTGACATAAAAATAAGAACTGTCTGTAAAATTTTATCAAGTAATCATAATGTTTTGGATATCAACTATTAGTTACTATTTATTTATATAACCTTTTGCTTTATGAAATTTGAACAAACTTATATAAGTTATATTTGGTATAGTCAATATTAAACTCTAACTCATTTAGTTTCATTATATAGTCAGACTTCAAACTACCATCTTATTCAAAATCTCAAAAATTAAATGTGTTAATAAAGATTATGAATATATCAATCTTAACATATTGCTCAACTAAAGTAAGTTTCAATTATGTATTTATAACAATTGGATAATTATAGCATCTTTAAAATAAAAGGGGATTATGCTTATAATGATAAGAGTTATAAATGTATTGAGATAATGAAATTGTAAAGTTCTATTCTTGCTCTAAGTCAAAATCCTAGTCCTTTTAAGATTAGGACTATTTGTACTATTCAAAAGAGATAATCTTTGACCATTGTTTTCTTTTATCTTGGTTTTATATCATTTTCTAAGATCCATTACTGACTTTAGCATTAGAATGGACTCACTAGAGACTAATGAATTTGTTGTGTAATTTCAAGTCAAGTGAAATTCTCGTTAGAGTTATAAATCAGTGCAGTGAGCAGGGACCATTCTTTTGTTTTAAGATTGAACAATGGATCCAAATTCTAATCTCCCTTCACATGAAATGAGTAGGATGATCCAATAATGGTAAGGCCCCAAATACAATCCTTGTTAACACAAATATAGTTCTAATTGTAGAATTAACAATTTGGCAGTTGTAGCCTAACAAATGCAAGTCAGAATCAATTATATGGTGTCTAAAGCCAAGAAAAAGTCACATCACCAACAAACTATGTAGGCAGCATTGCTAAAAGCATTATAGGGATTAGAGGAAAAAAAGGTGGTGATAGGGATTTAGGCTCTAATTATGAGTGGTTTGAGACTAGTATGGTAGAGACAAAAGAGTTGAACAAGAATCCTCAAAAGAACAACAAAAAAGAAATTACAAATAAGTCAATGGCTTGATAGAATTTGTAATAGTACAAGTTCACTTTAATTGGCTTTCCATTAGTGAAAACATTGATAGATGGGCCAATTTTGTCTTAAAAGGCTTCCAAAAATTGTATTGCATACATAAGCACAACGAAATATAAAAAACTTGAAATGATGATCCCAAATCAACTTATTAAACACTTCAAAATAAGAAGAAAGCATATAAAGTTTTACTTGTCAGGTTGTTCTTAAACTATAGTGTAAGCACTCGAGTTTTAGGCCTCGAATGATAGTTAGAGTCATGCCTAAGAAATAAGGCAAGTAACCTAAAACATTGGTTTGCATGAACCATCAAGGCATAAATCTACATAGACTTACTGCCTCAAAGTCTGCATAGACTAATAGAGAGCTCATCTAAAGAAATAGAACCATGGCCTATAGTCTGCCAGGATAACCAAAGCCCAAGTCTGCATAGATGTATGAACCCAAACCTAAGTTTGCACGAACCTTATCATGAAAAGCTTTTGAAATTTAGATATTCCTATTTGAACTTTGATTCCTAATCCTATTAGAACTCTTCTTTGGTTGAACGTGAGACTTGCCATAAAAACCTTATATAAGCCCCCTTATTAACACTAAAGAAAAAAAGACAAGAGGAAATCCCTACGAGGAGCTTTTATCAAGGTTAGATCTGAGGCATCCTTCTCATTCTTTTGATCCTTCTTGTTCTTTTCATTTTTTAATCGAAGATCTCTCATGACTAATTAACATGTGAGGTGATCCTATCTAATCCCCATGTCAATTATAAGAGTAGATTTGTAACACCTCTTACCTAACTTTATCTCATATCTAGATAGAGGATGACACACAATCGATATCCAACACCTCTTTATCTGATATACTTAACCCTTGTAACTTAAAAGCCCTTTTCAAATGTGATTAATTATGAGAAACTTTTCAAACATATAATTAACAAAACAACTTTATAGGTTATACTATTAGGGGTTTTTGTGTCAAAAATCTGGTAGCTTAACGACTGTTTGGTGACACTATCCCAAATAATAACCTGTATGGAGAAACACTTCTATACTTAAACATCATAAACTCCAATCCACCACATCATAAATCATATCTTCTCTATATACATTGACCATCCAATCTCAAATCATGCATAAAGATGATCAACATCCATGACATATATCCTTAACACTAATGATTCGCATATCAACATCAACACATATCTCATAACTATACAGAAATATCATAACCTATAAAGCATATAAATCTTCATTACCACATATATATATATATGCCTCCATAATGAGGTTACAAAACACATAACTTAATGATTAGGCCTAATACCCTTATACAATACATATGAGTGCGAACTATATTGGTACCAAAATCTAATACATATAATCAATCTAAAACTCTAAAAAACATCTCACTTGTGCTATCCCTATCTATTGTAACCTGTATCTATCACCATGCACTCATATTCTTATAACTCTATTTCAACTACTATACTTCATACACCTTATGTCTTACTTTATATACACATAACACAATTTCAAACTATCATGCCATTAAAGAAAGCATTACTTCTCCTTTTTAAGGGCCTTTCAGCCACACATATAACCATATACCATACCCTTAAGTTACATCATAACATGCATGAATTCTATGTTCGTTTCACTGTCACTACACCTTAGTTCAATTTCATGCATCATTATCTCATAACTATATGTTTTCAAGAATCCCTCATTCTTACACCATGCACATTAGAATTATTGAGATAAACAAATAGCTTATGTTCATAGTTTTAAGTTATGTGTGTTTTGGCCAAGACACTACTTTAACCATAACTCTATATAACTATGCTTTAACATATTCAATTTCATACTTTCTTATAACCATGACCATTTTAATCATGACATACCACATTTATTCATTTCATGCTTTTTAACACACATTTACACTTTACTAACACATGCACATTACATAGTTTTAGGATAACATGCCATAACTCATTTCATCAGGTTAACTCCATAAAAAAACACATATGCTTTAGTACACACACTACACTATTTTGGCCATACACTTAACTAATACCACACTTATTATTTGTCATCATATCACTCTTTAATTAATTTCATTTATCACACAATTCATTATTATTCCACAAGCATTACATTTATCATTAATTACATCATATATTACATGAACACATACACTAATTATATACACCCATACACTTAATTCATTTAATGTGATTGGATACACATACGTGTCGACAATACCAATCAAGCTTTAATGAGCCTTTTTTTCTTTTCCTTTTGCTCCTTTCTTATTTCTCTATAAACATATTACATAAAATCCAATAAAAAACCATCAAAAAATCTATATACTCCCGATATGTAATTTAACCACATATATCTTCAATTAAACCTTAATATACCCTATAAAAATAAAGAACTCAAAAATAAACTCTTACATGGAAGATGGTCACCATTCACCATAACCTCAAAACCTCAAATTCTTAAAAAATACTTCATAATTACTTCAATTCTTCCTATATTCTTACTTTAGAAAGCCTTAGAGGATGATAAGATATATAATTGAGGCATAACCAAGCTTAAAGAAAGCTTGAAAGAAAGATAAATGGAGAAAGGGGAGAAAGAGGGTGCTATCGAGCTTATGTTAAAGAAAGAAGAAGATATCCTCTTTCATTTGACCCAACATTTGACCCTTTTATACCCCATCAATCCAAAGGTTAGGATTAATCCATCTTAACATCCAATAGCCCATAAAATCCAAACCTCTTTTTCTTTCTATAAAAATTCCTCCTTTCATTTCTAAGCCTCACTGTACACATTTTAGGGTTTTAATAAATGACTTAAAGCTTTACCCAAAAGGCCCGAACAAATCATTCTCGAAAACCCCTGAAATATCAAATTAAATCAATACTTATAACTTTGTTTGATTCTTAGAAAATAATACTTGATATTCAAAAATTCCAATTCCAATCCTAATAGACTATTTGGAATATTTAAGTATTAGGTTGTGACATTCCCAAATCCATTTGAGCAAAAACATTGTATTTATTAGTTTAGCCTTAACTATTTACTATTCACTTTACACCCTAAAATAACTTCATTCCCATTTTTAACCATCTTAATGACTTAATTTTCATTTCAAACTTTACCCAATATTATATTATAATTAATACTTTCACCTTGTTTAATTAGTGTAGACTAGTTCTAGGGAGACACTATTCACACCTCGAAATGTACTATTTATGAATACACTCGTTATCTATCGTTAACTATACAAATATCCTTATTTTCATACCAAACTACTCTCATAGTTTATTTATGACATATATTGTTTATTTGTATGAAAAGAACTATTTATGTCCCAGGAGTTACTATTCACGATCTTGGGATTTTTGGGTGTTACAAGGTTAAAGTTAGTACGTGATTTTCTATATGTTTGCCTTGTTAATGAAATACACAAAATTTTATAATCATTATATAGCCCGCATGGACCTTTCTTCTTAAGAAGTGAGGTCCGCACAAACATTGCTTTAAGTTTATGACTGTATTATTTAGTCTATACAAACTTTTTCCCAGAAGATATTTTAGTGTGCATGGATGTACTAATAAGATTGTGTTTATTTTATTTAGTCTATATGGACCTATGTATAACAACAATTTTATTTTGTCTTTTATGTCTTGTTCTAACACTTACTTAATGTTTAATTATATGTGTTTCATTCATTCTAATCACTAAAGCATGTTAATGAAGTATATTTGTATCAAATATGCTCTTTTGATATGCTTTATATTATAGAATTAAGTGCAAGTCTACACGAACTACACTTTATAGGGAATTAAGTCTATGTGAACCTCTTCTTTTTATGAGCATGCTTGTTTGTAGTCTATACAGACCTATGATTAAGAGTTAATGATTTAAGTTAGTAATTTAGTAATTATCTAGGTGTATGTTCATAACCCTTGATGATATATATTCTGTTTATGAGCTCATATCCTTAATTCTTTCACATTTGTGATAATTTAATGTGTTTTAAGTCCTTTTCAACCATTTATTGTAATTCTAACCATTCTACATGAGTGATCACAAGATGGTGACCTCTAAAAGGAATGAGGTCCGAATGGATCTATTAGCTATAGTAGCCAACGTTCGTACAGACTAACTTATGTGCTATGTATAGTTCACATAGACTTAGCGATGCCATGATGAGACAATTTTTATTTCAAGTTTATTTATTTTGGTTTTAATCCTTTTAATCCTTTCCTTTATTTTAGGATATAATAGGTAGTTTAATCAACTTGTTTTACACATAAAACCTAGCCTCACAAGAAGGAATTTTATATATAATTAATTGGTGTATTCTTAATGAAATTGCTTTGGTTTTCATTTACTAAAACTTACAACAAAAATGTATTTTAACAAAGGCTAATCTCCTAGAGATGGGAGTTGGGCAGTTACTACCAATTCCTATGAAATTATAGGCAGTTGTTAGGTTAGAGAAATAGTTAATGAACTTGTAGATCTATGACATTTATGCTTTATTGTATATTTTAATCATTTATTATTCACTTTCCTTTTGTGCAGAGGTGACATATATACTTTTTAACTATAAAGCTTGCTTACATGACACTAGACTTATAAACGTTAGAATATAAGGAAAAGGTGTATTATTGAGGTATAAATAAGATCTAATTCCAAACCCTTTTTAGGCAAAAGAGTAGCAGGTCTTAGTGTAGAGCCAGCTAGTAACTCCAAACACAACCACTTTATCCTTGGTACATAAATCTATAGTGATGACTCCACTGGGGAATGAGAATTAAATTGAAAATGCCTAAATAATACACCTTTTAAATATTCTAATTTTTATCAATCCTATGCATTTCATTCTATATAACTTATGTCCCTTTTACCTATATGGTGTTGTAAACCATGAACTAATTTTTCATTCAAGAAAGGGGAATTATTGGCATATCTATCACTTAGAAGCCTTGTACCTTTAGTTAAATTAAATGGTGAACTAATTGGTTGCTACTACCCTTAATTAGGAAGACTTATTAGGAGGGACCGCTACTTGTGAGAGCCTTAAACCTCTTTGACCAAACCATGTAACCCATGTAGTTAAGCTCAACGACTTCCCTGAGGTTGTATGACCCTAAGTGTTTATAGTTGCATTGTGATTGCTATATGGGTCTATTACATTTAATCTTATTTGAAATGGGGCCAAGTCTAATGTGCATTTTATCTAGAATAGTCTTAGCCTAATTTTACCTTAAATAGGACTTAAATGTTATAAGCCATTATTTTTGCATATGCTTTTAATATGAGAGGTCATGGGGCCTAAATTAGGCTCATAATTAAACCTAGGCATCCCCTATTAATGCTTAAGAAAGCTCATCTAGGAAGAATTGCTAAGACCATGTGTGTGGGAATAATAAGATTGAAAGGCTTATTGCTTGTGTTTGTCCTTGTACACCTTAATATGTATCCTTTTTTTTATGTACACATACATAACATTGTAAATCAATATTGTACCTACTCCATGACATAAACTTCATGTCTATGTATTCCTTATTTTTATGAAAACTCACACTTTGTAGAAATAATAATAAACATTGTAGCATACTTATCCATACGCATCTCATTCATAACATAAGCTTTTTATATTCCATGCATGTACCCATGTAATAATTTAGTACATATGCATTGTAAACCAATTTTATCTAGATTTAAGTATACCCCACATTAGCTTACATGATATTAATCATACATACAATGCTGTATCATAGGTCACTTGATAATGCATTCTTATACTTAGAATTGTTCCTATAATAAAGTCTCATAACCTCACTCTTGCATTAACTATCCATATAGACATACCATGCATCCATACATATACATGCATAACATTTTAATAATATGACTGCACCTCAACACACATCATATTTACTTCTTAAACATCATATATACATAAGACATCATATATATTATATTAGGAATAAACACATCATATAGATAGCTCATGCATCATGACTAATCCTTTATTTTGCAGCCACTATTGATCTATATACCAAGACAAGCAACCATGTCAAGAGATAAAATAGTAATAAAAGCTATGCTAACTAAGGTCCATCAAGATATAAAGAGAAGGATGATAGATCCATGACCAAAGCGTTATTATATATGTAAGCTAAAAAAGATAGGGGTCAAACTTTAAACCAAGGAAGAAAGATGGACGATGAAGAAGATGATCAAATTTTTAAGGAAGAGGTTCCACCTATTAAGCCTATGTATAATAGGATTCCACCACCTAAATATGATGAATAAGATCCTATCAAAGGGTTGAATGAAAAATTAGAGGCTAAAAGTTGTTTGGTGACCAAGTGCAAAGACATCAACTTATAAGATATCAACTTAAAGCTGGAACATACTATGCCCCACAAATTCAAAATGGCAGAATTAGGTAAGTTTGATTGTACTTCTAACTTAAGGACTTATTTAAAGCAATATACAACACCTATGAGGTCTACTGATCTCTTAAAAGCTTAGATAGTGAGCTTGTTCAACATGTTTATAATTGGACAAGCCTTAGATTAGTACCAAAACTTAGAAAAAAAGGTAAAAGTGAATTAGAAAGATTGGCTTGTCCATTCAACAAGCAACACTTGAACAATGCAATTATTGAGGTGACCCTCAAAGATTTAGTACTAGTATGCCAAAACCTAATGAATCCTTTTTAAAATACTTAGACTGACAGAGTGCCAAGGTGCTTAAAATGAGAAATAGCTTAATGACATTTACCAAATTAAGATGTTTATCAAGCATGCTAATAGTTATATGAATGCTGGGCTTTTTGCTAAAGGCAATACCACGTGGGAGCAACTTGAAGACATAGCTATTGACCTTGAACTAATATTTCAAAATAAAAATCTCAAGAAGAGTGGAGAAGCCACATATCAAAATAATAATTTTGGCCAAGTCATAAGTGTCAACATGGGTAGGATTCACCATTTCTCCAAATTAGGCAAGCTTTAATCTTGGTGCTTAAACAAGCTCATGTAAAAAGGAAAACTTTAGCCATTAATGCCTAAGCCTCAAATTGATCCACCTCTACCTAATCATAGGTATAATCTATATTGTGCTTATCATCATGAGGTAGACTATCTCATAAACAAGTTCACCACTCTCTATCAAGGTATCTAAGATCTCATTGATGCTAAATAGATACCTTATCTCTTTTTATAAAATAAGGTGATGAATTTACTTTTAAATATTTGTGTTGATACATTTAAGCTTAAAAAAAATCTCGAGAAGCACATTTTGCAAAAGAGATTGACTTTAGCCTAGAAGATGGATCAATAATTAATAGGCATCACTGGCAATCATGCACAACATTGACATCACTAGTATTCATGCATGACATCCAACATATATAACATACATGAAATGGCTTACACTATCCATACTTTATACATAATCCCTCATCCATGCATTAACCAAGGATACATGGTATTCAAGGCATACATGCATTGGCATGCACCATACTAACTCTTAATGTTTTCATAAGTTATACACACATGAACATACACTTAGAATCATCTCTAAAACATGACATGCATCTTACATCAAGCACTATCTTATATGTGTTTACATGCACAACACTATCTTATAACTACACACTTTCCAAAATGTTACCTAGGCTTAAGCATATATCATTCGTCCTTACCATAACCAAGCATATGTACACTTGCTTTATGTATACTTTTGGTAGGATATACCTAGGCATTACCAAGCATCATCCATCCTATATACTTTATTCACCTTGTATCATCTTACCTAGTGTAGGTGTAACAAGCATTCATGGAAACCTCATCCATATCCATATGTATTTGCATCATAAAAGTTACATTATACACATTACCTAAGTCTAAGCATATCATGCACACATCACATGCATACAATAGAGTCATTATTAAACCCTCAAATTTACACCTACCATTCATGCATCATACTTATAATACAATATGCATAGTTAAGATTATCCTAATCAATTAGACAAGCATAGCACTATAACGCCTGAAACATGCATCATAACATATTCTACAAAGAGATTAACAATTCATCAAACTATTAAGATTATCCTTTGCTTAGGCTCTTTAAAGGAAAAGACTTAATCCCTTCTTTCCTTCAATGTTCTTCACCACTAAAATGGCAGCCAGACTTAAAGCCAAAGGCAAAAGTGAATTCATAACTAGAGTTATGATGAACAAGGCATTGACAACATTAGAATAAAAAAATAAGATTAATAGAAATAATGATAGAAGAAAAGCTTAGGCTAGTAGCTCAACAACAAGGCACTCTGAAGAATACCATAGACAAGGACTTAACTAAGGGGGCAAGTGGTAACCAAAGAACCAAGTCTAGTAAACCTTTCGTAAAATTGCATTTTTGAATAGGCCTTTGTCAATAATGTTCAAAGAATTAAGGAAGGAAAACATTCTTCAACCATTATTACCCAAACCTTAAACTGCACCACTTAATTCAACCATCACCATGACCTATATTGTGCTTATTACCAAAGAACTGGCAACTGGAATGACAACTGCAAAGCCCTACACCTAGTTACCTAATCCTAAAGATAGCCCATCATAGGACCTCACAACCATTCCTTAATTCTCTAAAAAGTAAGGTTCTCTCTTCTTAATTTTTGGTCTGCCTCTTAAGCCTAATGATGTCCAACTATAAGATTATATCAATTAAGGACATGGAAAGATTCATTAAGGATAGGATATAAAATCTTTATTTTTCCTAATTACTTCTTTTCTTTTGTTAGAAAAATTAGAGTTTAATAAAACATAGCATCTCTTTATCTTTTTCATAAGGATTTCTCTTCATCACATTCATTGCATAGCATGGTACTCTTGAAAGTGAGTTGAGAGAGTTCAAAAGAAAAACTAGAAGAAGAAAAATAATAATCAGCTTAATCCACATGCATCACAAGTAGTTTGCAATTTTCAAAAGAATGGCACACAATTTCAAAGCTGAAGGCATGATCTTTCCATGTAAGGCATAAAAATATCTTTAAAGGTGAGATAAAAGATATGAGTAATATAGACACCACCACCTTTAGCCTATGATGATAACTAGAGATAGGCTCTTAAGCAATGGCATTGACCCCTTAGGAAGCCAGTCCATATAGACTTAGTAACCAATAAGGTCCACACGGACTTAGTTTAGCAAAACAAATAGGGTTCGCACGAACAAGCACTACTGGCCTAAACTAACCCTACCAAACCCCTAGCCTAAGGTCCACATGGTACATACCCAAGCTCACATTTGCATGAATTTGATAAAATTAGCTTAAGACTTGGCCTAAACCCTTAGATTGGTGGAAAAAGTAGATCACATTAGTCTATGCAGACTAAGCATTTATGGTCTGCACGGCTAAGTGACAAAACCCATATCGGATGCCAGGCATGAAGTCATCATCCAAAGGTTATAAATAGTCCTCAGGATGTGTGAACATGAGAGGATTTTTTTAGGAAAAAAGCTTTTTAAAAAGAACTATTGTTCTTGAAGGTACTTCTAAAAAAATAACCATTTTGAGAATTCAGGTGTGAACTCCAAAAAGGATTCACTCTACTAGTCCTTTAGGCCTTCAGTCAAAAATATTTTATCTTTCTAAACTCCAACTTTAGTGTCCTTATTCAAGAGCTTAATTATAAGGTAAGATCTGAGCCCTTCACTTATTCATTTACCATGAACATAGGCCCATGATCTCTCATGATTAGCCACCAATGAGGTGATCCCAAGTGATCCCCATGTGGGCCTTAGGAGTAGGATCACTTTATAAGTAATTTTTATCATGTAAAGAACATAATTAAGTATGTTATATTTGTCCTGCTCTTTCATAAACACATCATAAATATGCATGAAGTTAGGGCCCATTTTCAAGTATAATTCTAATCATCTCCTCTAACTTTGTTCATCCCTTGTTATGTATGTAAACATGTATGTAAATTATAAAGTGATATATTGATGCTTAGTGTTTAGGGATGGCATGATATCCATACGGACTCCCTCTTACGAGGAATGTGGTCTGCACAGACATATCTCTATTTAACTACTATTATTTATTGCCCAAGTGAACTCTCTCTCATGAGGAACATAGTTTGTATGGACTTATATTATGGTTTTGAACATTGTATTTATGTTTATTCATGAACAAGTGTATATAGCATTCTTTATGTACATAGGGGGTTATTATTTATAGTCTGTATGGACCATTGATTGTTGATTTTGACCTTCTTCTTTGAGTTGTATACAAGTGACCTTTCTCACTGGAGTAGAGATCTGATCAGACATAATCCTTATAAGCAGTAGTCCGCATGGACTATTACTAGAGCTTCATAGAGTTTGCACAGACTTAACGCCTTATGGACAGGACCAATTTTAGTACTTTAGATTGCTCCTTTTGGTTTTGTACTATTTCTATTTCATTATTTATTTTAGGCTTTAATAGCTAGTTAATAACTTATTTTACACGCTAAAGCCTAATTCTCACATAAAATGGTTTTTTACCTAATTAATCTGCATTTTCATAATAAAA
>CANXYI010035224.1:0-11731 GCA_948208565.1 Hura crepitans
AAACTGACCAAATGAATAGTAAATTTTTCAAAAATGGCAATATTGTAATTAATTGGTTAGATCAAGTCTAGAAAGGTAATTTGATATTAAAAAGAGCTTGAACACGATTAAAATAGGTTATGGCCCATTAGTTAGACACCCACTGGATGGGTTGACCGGTCAACTAAAGGATAAAGCAGCTGCTAGGTGGCTAGTTTCTTTGGGAGCCCGCTACCCTGTGTCATGCATGGTGGTTACAACCGTTGTGTTGACATGTTGATTATTATACAGTACAGAACCCGGTAAGCCGGGAGGTGCACGAATCCAGAGTGAGGCCGGATAGCACTATAATGGCCACTTTTGTGTTATTACTGTAGTACTTGGGTAGTCTGGTATTAGGAATCATCTTCGAATGTATCTCAATACTAGAGAAGGTAGGTGCAGCTACCTAGGTCCCTCGGTAGGCCACTGCACACTTTAGATCTTGCTATCCAATGTCTTAAAGCGTAGCCTATCTGTGGGGCCTCTAAATGATAGTAAAAAATGGAAATACGAGTCATAACCAGAATAATTAAATAGCAGTGACATAATTTAAATACATAATTGAACCTAAAAGTAGGCAAGAGCCTTGGGTGTGGTGTGTCATTCATCCCATACTGCATTACATGACATGATATAATTGTTATATTCCACCACTGAGTTTTATACTCAACGTGTCGGTGTTCAATGCACAGGCAATAGACAGAGTGCGGAGCAACATCAGACACATCCACCAGTGTAGCTGCTAGGCACTTTTGGTATTTTATTTCTCCTTTGGTTTATGTATAGTAAAGGCACTCATGTATGCCGGGTTAGTAGGTAGTAGAACAGGTATATGTTCTAAGTTACAGAACATAAAATGTATGTTGCTGTGTATGTACATAAAGAGTTGCTTGGTTATATATACATATATGTGAGACAGCTATGAAACTGTGTTGTGAACTGAATGTGAGACTTTGTGAATGATTTATCCTAGAAGACTAGAAGGTCCAGAGGAGTAATAAGGAAGGAGAAATGATTTGAAGTGTTTTTTTTTTTTTTTGCAGGTCCGTTTAGGCTAGAGACCAGGCAACCATTATGCTGCCCGTTTTTCTAAAAATGTCTGATAGTGTCTAACATGAAAAAAAAATTATAGTCAAAATTAGACAATAATAAATGGAAAAGAGATCAGAATAGGTAAAAGGGGGTGTAAGGTCAAAGTTAGTCAAAGTTCAGTAAAAGTTAAATGAAAGGCCCCTGAGGAAATCCTAGGATGGATGACCTCAGTAGGAAGTGACACTCTCTGCCTATTTCATGTAGAGATGGGTAGGGGTTGTTACACCTAAAATACAATCTAACCAATAATAGGCAATAATAAAAGAAATCAACAGAAAAATACACAAAACGCAAAATAAAATAGACAGCAGAAAATAATAGGTTATTAAAAGATTACTTCACCGGGATTTAATGAGGTGGCCAAAAATATAACAATCAGAACCCAAATAATCAAATAACTCGCATCACAACAACGGAAATAATATATTAGTATGCGAAGCAAAAATAAACAAGCAGACAAAAATAAATAAAAATGAACAGTCACAAAAATATAAAAATATTGCACAAATAAATTATCACATCTAACTAATAGATGGATTAAGCAAAAAGAAAAATGAAAACAACAAAAATGATACAAATAATATATTTGGATGCGAAGCAAAAATAGATGGACAAATAGAAATAAAATAAAAATAGACAGTCACAAATATAAAAAATATTGCACAAATAAATTATCACATCTAACTAGTAGATGGATAAAGCAAAAAGAAAGATGAAAGCACTAAAAATGATAGAAATAATATTTTTGGATGAGAAGCAAAAATAGAAGGACAAATAGAAATAAAATAAAATTGAGCAGTCCCATAAATGTAAAAAAATATTGCCCAAATAAATTATCACATCTAACTAGTAGATGGATAAAATGGAAAGAAAAATGAAAATAGTAGAAAAATGGGTCAGTTGACACACCAAGTATATTTGCCTTCAGAAAAAATCTTGACCAAATCGGAAAACTGTGCTTGAATCTTCAAAAAAGCCAAAAAATGGTGTTGAAAGAGTTTTTTTACATTTTTTGATGTATTTTCTCTCTCTAAAAATTTTCTCTCTTTAAAATGACCAACCCTGCCAAGAAAAAACCCATTTGGCTTTTATACACACTTCTTGAGGTTAAAAACGGCCAAAATGCCCGTTTTAGGCCTAGAACAGCTGTTCCCTTCGCAAAAACTGCCTGTTTTGGCCCAAATGGTCAAAACATCCATTTTAGCAATCAGAACAGCCGTTTCCTTTGAGAAAATAGCCCGTTTTGGCTAAAACGGCGGTTCCCTTCACAGAACGGCCTATTCTTCCCAAAACGGCCATTTTTTGGAAAATGGCCGTTTTGACCCTTTTTTAAGGAAAATTTTGAGATCTTCGATTCGGACATAAGAAACCCCTTTTATTAGGATTTTTGTCCTTTTCATCATCATTAGGCAAACCGAACCTAGGAGCCCCAAAGACTTAATGTCTACAGATGTGAAGCATTCTTAGCTTCTATGGTGGATACGAGTGTTACAAACCCTAGCTTAGATCAGATACCAGTTGTGTCTGATTTTCCTAATGTATTTCCAGATGAGTTACCAGGATTACCTCCACATAGAGAGTTAGACTTTGAGATTGAGACATATCCTATAATGAATCCAGTGTCTATTACACCACATAAGATGGCACCAATAGAGTTAAAGGAGTTAAAGGTGCAGTTGTAGGAGCTGTTAGATAAAGGCTTCATTAGGCCTAGTGTTTCACCCTGGGAAGCACCTATATTGTTTGTGAAGAAGAAGGACGTGTCGCTCCGGTTGTGTATCGATTATAGGCAATTGAATAAGGTGACAGTCAAGAATAAATATCGATTGCCTAGAATCGACGATCTCTTCAACCAGCTACGAAGTGCCAGTATCTTTTCCAAGATAGATCTAAGATCAAGATATCATCAATTGCGGATTAAGGAGAGTGATATTCCTAAGACTACCTTTAAAACTCGATATAGGCATTATGAGTTTCTAGTGATGCCATTTAGGCTCAATAATGCCCCTATAGCCTTTATGGATCTGATGAATTGGATCTTCAGGCCCTATTTGGATTAGTTTGTGATTGTGTTTATAGATGATATCTTGGAGTACTCCAGGACCTAGGAGGAACATGAACAAAACCTCCGGATTGTGTTACAGACTTTGCAAGAGAAGCAGTTGTATGCTAAGTTTATTAAATGTGAGTTTTGGCTAGAAGAAATAACCTTATTAGGTTATATTGCCTTAGCTCAGGGTATCAAAGTAGACCCGAGCAAAGTTAAAGCTATGTTAGAGTGGAATCCTCCTAGGAATGTGACTGAGATTTAGAGTTTCCTAGGATTTGCAGGGTACTATCGGAGTTTTGTGAAAGGCTTTTCAATTATTACAACCCCACTACCATGGTTGATAAGAAAATATGTGAAGCTCGAGTTGGATGATAAGTGTCAAGCTAGTTTTGATAGGTTGAAGTAGATATTGACAGAGGCTCCCATTCTTACTCAACTAGAACAAGGGAAGGAATTTGTGATATACAATGATACATCACACAACTTGTATTGATGCAGAAAGGCAAGGTGGTTGCGTATGCTCCAGGCAACTGAAGCCTCACTAGAAGAACTATCACACACACGATTTAGAGTTTGCTACAATTGTGTTTGCATTAAAAGTGTGCAGACATTATTTGTATGGAGAGAAGTGTTACATCTACACTGACCATAAGAGCCTGAAGTATTTACCTACGCAGAGGGAGTTAAACTTGAGGCAGCGGCGATGGATAGAGTTAATCAAAGACTACGACTACTTGATTGACTACCATCCAGGAAAAGCAAACGTGGTTGCGGATGCCTTGAGCAGGAAGTTTATTACTACCTTAAAGCTTATGCATGCCAAGGTAGAGCATACTGCAAAAGATGCAGTGTTGGCTGAGATATAGGTTAAAGCTGACTTTAGACAGTAGATAAAAGAAGCTCAAGTGAGAGATGAGCAGATGGTGCAAACTATGAGTAAAGTTAAAGAGGGGAAGGCGATAGGATTTGAGTTAAGTGATGATGGAAGTCTATACTATCAGAATAGGTGTGTGTACCAAACATGGATGGATTGAGAGTGCAAATCTTGAAGGAAGCTCATGAAGCTCCATACTCCATGCACCCAAGAAGCACAAAGATGTATCTCAGGTTGAAACCCCATTATTGGTGGCTAGGGATGAAGTGAGAGGTAGCTGAATATATGGCTCGATTTTTGACATGTCAGTAGGTGAAGGCAAAGCACTAGGTTCCTTCTAAGTTGTTACATCCGATAGCAATACTAGAATGGAAATGGGAGAAGGTCACCATGGACTTCGTGATGGCATTGCCATTGACCAGAAGAAAGTGCGATGTGATATGGGTGATCGTACATAGGCTGACAAAGACAGCTCACTTCATACCAGTGCGAATGGATTATTCCTTAGAGAAGCTAGCTAGATTGTATATTAATGAGATCGTGCGGTTACATAAAGTACCAGTAGCCATAATTTCATATCGAGACCCGAGATTTACTTCTAGATTTTAGAAAAAGTTATTAGAGACATTGGGTACTCGATTGATGTACAGCACAGCATTTCATCCTCAGATGGATGGACAATCAGAACGGGTGATACAAGTGTTGGAAGATATGTTACATAGCTATGTGATAGAATTCAGAGGCAACTAGGATCAATACTTAGCATTGGCTGAATTTGCGTACAACAATAGCCACCAGGCCAACTTAGGAATGGTGCCTTATGAAGCTTTGTATGGTAAAAGGTGCAGAACTCTTCTTTTTTGGAGTGAAGTGGGAGAAAACAAGATTGTTGGATCTGACTTGATCAGAGATGCCGAAGAGAAGGTCAAGATCATAAAAGAGAGATTGAAAGCTGCTTCCGATCGACAGAAATCATATGCTGACTTGAAAAGGCAAGATATCGAGTATGAGGTTAGTGATTGAGTATTCTTAAAAGTGTCACCATGGAAGAAAATGCTCAGATTTGGTAAGAAAGGGAAACTTAGTCCTAGGTTTATTGGGCACTACGAGATTAAGGAAAAAGTGGAACCCTTGGCATACAGATTAGCATTACCACCTGAGCTGTAGCAGATACATGACATTTTTCATGTATCGATGTTGAGGCGATACTGATCAAATCCATCGCATGTGATAACTGCAGAAGAGATACAAGTACAACCAGATTTGACATAAGAAGAGGACCCATTGCAGATTCTAGCAAAGGAAGTGAAGCAATTGAGGTTTAAGTTTATTCCTTTTGTGAAGGTGTTATGGAGGCACCATAATGCAATAAAGGCCACGTAGAGAAGCGAGGAACAAATGCGGATACAATATCCTCATGTCTTCACCATAGGTTATTTCGAGGACAAAATTTCTTTATAGGGGAAGGATTGTAATGTCCGCAAGTTAGAGTTCTATAAATGGTACCTTCTGGTCCCGAGTGATGTTCCCTATAATACGGGGCATCATCACGAGGCTAGAAAGGGACATATTGGTCATAAAACTTAGACAAACCTTAAAATGGTTAAAATGAATGAATTTAAAAATTTAGCAAAACTAATAAATCATTTCAGGTCAAGAACTAGTGTATGAGGAGACAAAATGAGTTTGTGCTAGGATAACTCCGGGATATACCCGAACGGACTCGAAAATATCATACCTTGAATGTCAAAAATTCCAATGAGTATGATGGAGAAGGAATTTTAACTTTCTGAGGTCGATTGATATTTTTTTCTGAATATTTTATTCTAGTGGGTGAATAGTGTCAAAAAGTCAATAGTGGAATCTTGACTTGAAATTCTACATGGGCCTTAGTGACACTAATCAAGGATTTTAAAACTAAAATGAGTATTTTTGGAGGTCTAGAGAATTTTCTATGAATTTCTAAAGTTTAAAAAGAAATCGAGGGAAAACGAGTTGTCGGATTGCCACATGTCGTGATCGGGGCCACCCACCTACCCCTATATAAGGGCCCACGCATGTGCATGGATCACATGTGTGAGACCTTCAGCTTCCACCTCTTTAGCCCTAAATTCCCAATGCCATTTTCTCTCTCCTCCCATTCTTTTTTCTTCATTTTCTCTCTTCTATCTCCACCAAATTTCACACAAATTATATAATTCTTGACCTCCACAATCTCCAAAAGCCAAATCCTCTGATAGAAACTGAAAATAGAGGCTAAAAAGAAGAAATAACACCTTGGTGAATAGTGTCAAATTCTTGTGTAAGTGCTTTTAATTCAGTTTTTATTTTTGTTTAAGGTGGGCTAGGTTATTCTAAGAATAGCCATGGTCTTAGATTTCCATTTGGAGTTGTATAGAATTTTTTACAATTTTTCTAAGCTTGGAATGTGTATGTTTAGGTACCAAAGAAGCCATTGAAGGAGAACAAGGTTTCAAGGTTCAAGTGGTGGAGAAAAGGGTGTTTTCACCCCCTAGGTATGTGGAATAGACTTAAATTTAGTATGTCATATGATTTGTCATGGAAATATGCATGTTTGGTGTAAGGAATTGAATGTTTATGGTGTTAGCCATAACATTAAGGCAAAGTAATGATTTAGTGATGGTAATGAAGTCAAAATACTAGGATATGCATGACATTTGAGGAAAGAAATATGATGTATGTGCATATGCATAACATGGTCAAATGGTATGTGTAGTGTGGCATGGTAGGTATAGTTAGGCATATGGCATGTTAAGTATGATAATGGCATGTAAATGGGGTGTGTATACCATACTTGAAAGTGGATAATGACATTAAAATATATGGCATGAGATCTTGGCAAAACAGTGACCAATTTGAGTAGGTGAAGTATATCTAAAGAATGACAAAGAAATTGATGTGAATATGTGTACCATTTGGTGACATAAGTGTGAAATTTGTTGCATGAAAGAATGTGTGAGGAAATGATGTACAAATAATGAATTTGGAGTTGGTATAGTTGGTATCATGAAAGACACAAAACCTAGAATTTGACCAAAGGAATAGTAACATGCTCGTAAACTTACCACATGAATAGTGACTTTTACGATGATAAGTAAAACATGACATTTTGTGTGTAATATGGCATATTATGTGATCTAATGACATAATATACCTAAGATCTAGTAAAACTGAGGACAAATGTCTTAAATTGGTAGTGAGTAGTGATCTAGTGCATTAGATAGACACCCACTGGATGGGTTGACCGGTCAACTAGGTAGTTATCAGCTGCTAGGCAATTTGGTCCTCTTAGGGCCATTGTTGTCTATTGGATGTGGTGGGTGTAGCTGTCGAGGTTCTGAGATGGACTCTGCACACTTGGGTATTAGGAGGTCTACCTGGGTTGATCCATGCTACTCATTTTATATTTGTGGATATTAGGAGGTCCCATGGGGCTAATCCCCGCTATCCACTTGTGATGCTTTAGAGATATGACTCGTGGTATTGGAAGGTCCCACGAGACTGATCCTTGCTATCCCATTTGTAGATATTGGGAGTTTTATAGACTAATCCATGCTATCTGTCAATCCGGTATTGGGAAGTCTATAGATTGATCCTTACTATCAGACAAGGTAGGTGTAGCTACCAAGGCCCAAAATGTAGGCCACTGCACAGTGTAGATCCTACTATCCAGTGTCTTAAAGCATCGTCTATCTGTTATAGCCCTAAAATGTGTTGAACTTAATTCTAATTATAAACATATAGACCTTAACTTAATAAAAGAACTGGGAAAATTTTTAATAGGGTAATTGGCATCTAGATTGATATATTGCCTGACCACAAGGATAAGACATAAATACATATGTATACATGACTCATGTGTGTGCCTACATGTATGATATACTTTATTTTATCTATTCCACCACTAAGTTTATACTCAACATGTCGGTGTTTCAATGCGCAGGCTACAAATTGGTTGCTCATCCGCTTTAGTAGGAGCCAGTGTAGCTGCCCTAGAGTCTTTTGGGTACTTTTTATTGCTCTTTTTGTTTAATATTGATAAGCACTCATGTATAGTAGGTATAAAGTGGGTAGTATATGTAAAGTGTATAGAACTGAGTTAGTAATATTAAATGGTTATATAAACCTAGTTGTTGATATATGTGAACATGCATGCTTATGTTTGTACATCTGTGGGTCTGAGACCCTATGTATTGCTGTGTTGTTGACTAATGATACTTGGGGGAGCAAAAGGGTCCAGGAGTTGAATGTTGGATGGGAATTGGTTTAGAAGTGCTTTACATGCAAGAAAATTTTGGGTATCTCACTCGGGTAGCCGTTATGTTGCTCGATTTTCTGTAAATGGATAACAATCATAATCTGGTGTTTTAACAAACCTAAATAGGCTGTAATAAAAGACTATTCAGGAAGAAATACCAAAAAAGTTAAGCTAGGTCAAAGTTGTATAAGTGTTAAATGAAAGGTCACTAGGGAAATCCAAGAATGAGTGACCTCACGGGAAGTAGCGCTCTTTGACAGTTTCCTTGAATGGGCAGAGGGTGTTACATAAAGCATATACACACATTATACATATCATAAGTTCACATTCGAAATGGCATTTGAGCACAAAACATCATTTTCAAGTCATTTATATACATAATTCACCATTATGCATACATAGCTTACAAACATGACTTTCGACCTCCACATGCCCACAGCCATTAAAACGCACATATATACACATTTATAATTATATGTCGTGTTTAAATGCCTAAAAATCAAATTCATGTTCCTCTAAGCGATTATACATAGTCATTTAGCATTAATGTCATGTAATGGCATTTTAGGGTCATATTACTGCATAATAGAACAAGGCATCATTCTAGGGCTAGTCGGCCACTATACATCCACCATGCATTGCATTCATGCCATGTAATAATGTCATTTAATGTTATACACACATATACACATTTATTAGGCATTATAACACTTTATGGAATTTAATGCTAATATGTAACTATATAGACATATTAAAAATTCATGCATTTAACTTAAGTTAATGTGATTACACATATCGAACTTGATCGTACCAAATGCCCGAAGCCGGCCTAAGCCTTCTCCTTGCCTAAAGAGGCCCGTGTCGACGCCTTGCTTATGAATACAAAAGGGTACAAAAATCTAAAATTAATATAAAATAATATACAAGTCAAAAAAATATTTTGAGCCTAGATACAAGCTCTATGACACCCTAGGAACCCTTGAAAAATAAAATTAGCAAAAAAGAAAAACCCAAGTGTTAGGAGGTTACTATTCAGCTCGAAAACTTCTCGATCTTTCTCCCAAAATACTCTACCATTCCCAGTGATTTTGGTGTCCGTGGACTCGTCTCAGAACGCTCTTTGATTTGGGTGTAGGCTTGCAGAGTGGGTTGCTCCGTGGAGGAAGCAATCAAATAGGAAAAGGGAGAAGCGAGGATCACGGTTTTTTGAAGGGCAATGGGGGGAGGGATTTGTGTTTTTGAAGGGAAATGGATAGAAATGAAATTTCCATCCTATTTATAGTTTTTAAAAATATAAATTTCCCCTCTTTCAAAAAATTGTTATAACCGATAAGAATATCAGTTTTCCCTCATTTCTATCTCCAAAATTCCATTAAATCAAGCCTTAAAGTTTCCCAAAATATCGAGCCCAAACTACTACAAGAACTCGAAAAATTAATGCATTTTATATCCCAAAAATTCAGTAAAAATACTTCCTGATCTCGAAAAATTCCGATTCCAAAGCCAATGGACTATTTAAAATATTTGAGTATCAAGTTGTAACATTTTTAGATTATTTTGAACAACTTTTTATTTTACTTACGGTTCAGCTTTACCTGCGATACTATTCATAAGACACTGCAGTAAAATCTTATTTAGTGTTTTCAACCATCCGAAAGATTTCAAATTTTCTTCAAACTTTGCCCAAAATTCTCTCATAATTAATATTATCCGTCGGTACATTTAGTGCGACTCAAGTTTCGAAAAGCACCATTCATCCTGGGAAGTACTATTCACGAGAGTCGGGATTTTCAGTTTCTTACAGGCATTGTAACACCTCCTACCCATTTCTACTTGAAACAGGAAAGGCGTGCTACTTTCCACTGAGGTCACCCATCCTAGGATTTCCCTAGGGGCCTTTCATTTATCCTTTACTAATATTGACCTTATTTAACCATACATGCCTTTAAGCCAAATCTAAACATTTATTCTCTTATTACTATCTATTTTAAATCATTACAACCCCTACCAGGCATTATCAGATAACTATGAAAAATCGGGCAGTATAATGATTGTCCTGTTACCTAACCCCACATTAACCTGCACAGAAAACACTTCTAATCATAACATTCAACCATTTTTTCCCTTTTGGACCCTCTACTCCTCTATATCATAGTCATTTTCACCACACATACATTCATTTATCAGAACACAGGGTCGAGGACCCATCAGTACACAGATATTTAGTTTATACACCCAATTATCTCTACTTTTAGTTACATTCATCCATGCAAACATATATCCCATAACTCGCACTATCTATGTACATGAGTGCATTACTATATACATTCTCAAAAATAAAAGCAAAATACCAAGGCCCTCTGGCAGATATATTGAAGGTGATGTCTAATGCTAATTAGCTCTCTGTCTATAGCCTATGCATTGAAACACTGACACACTGAGTATAAAACTCAGTGGTGGAATAAATCAAATATTTTATGTCACTTCATGTAGGTATGCAACATGCTATGTACCACACATAGCCAAAAATCCTAAACTTACTAGAAGTTCATTCATGTAATTACTTCAATTCACTTATCTATTATTCTGATGTTGTATCAACTAATTTAGTTCAATTTATTATATCATAGGCCCATACCAAACAAACCACACTTTAAGACACTGGACAGCAGGATATGTCCTGTGCAGTGGCCTACTTTTAGGGTCTAGGGAGCTGCACCTGCCTTACCAATATTTCGAGACCTATAGCAGATAGTAGGGACCAGTCCGTAGATTAATCCCAACATCTGTGCATCATACAATCAATACCTGTGGTGGGTACTGGAGGCATGTCCGTAGACCACCCTCAATATCTACAATAATGACCTACAGTGCAATGGTCTATAACAGAACCTAGGCAGCTGCACCCGCCACAACCAATACTTGGCAGTTGGCCCTAAGGGGACCGACTACCTAGCAGCTACTCTATTCCTATTTAACCGGTCAACCCATCCAGTGGGCGTCTAACTAATAGGTAATTAATCATTTTAGACATAAACCCTTCACATTTTATCTTTACTTTATCCTTCTAGACCTAATTTACACAAATAATTACACTTTTGCCATTGTCGCAAATATTACTATTCATTTGGTCAGTTTTCGCAACTGACACTATTCATTTGGTCATTTTGACTTTTTGTGCCTATCATTGCCTAAGCCATTTAAGTTCTATTTTCTACAACCCTTTACACCATTATTCATATATCAAGTCCATGACATAATATATATTAAGTTACCAAGTTACCATCCACAATTTTCTAACCAAACTAGTTACAATTTTTAGGTCACATAAAGTATTAAATTAAAGTCTTTTTCCTTACAACTTCTACACTTTATGAACACAGTATTTGCACACAACATACACCAAATACCTTAC
>CANXYI010035332.1:0-11651 GCA_948208565.1 Hura crepitans
AATCATGATTCTAGTTCCAAAAATCCTCATTTATATTCATTAAAGGTCCCACAAAATTTTAACCCAAAACTCCTTCAGGAGCTAGGGTTACTATTCACTTACGTAATTCAAAAATTCTAAAAAAATATCAAAGCACCTCAGAATATTAAAATTCCTTTTCCAATAGACTCATTGGAATTTTTGAGCTTCAGGGTATGATATTTTTGGGTCTGTCCGGGCACTTCTCGGAGCTGTCCCGGCACAGCCCCAATTAAGGTCACCATTCATCAATTCTTAGCTCGAAATGATTTATTGGTTCTGCTAAAATTTTTAATTCATTCCTTTTCATCACTTTTTGGTTGGTCAAAGTTTAATTGACCAAAATCGCTTTCAGCCACTAGGTTGCCCTTCAGTGCCTTGAACAACACTGTATCGAGCCTAGGGGTACTGTTCACCAAACGATGATTTTTTCGGGCATTACAACTCTTCCCCTCTTAAGAAATTTCATCCTCGAAATTTCTTATAGTCATATGGTTAATCACTTCCACATTCCATTACTACCCTTTTGTTCTTTTTTCTTTTTCTATGAGGGTTAGACCTTTACATCCCTCTACATATTATCTTTTGCAGATGCACCTCCATTCTTTACTAAGCAAATTTCCCTTTTCTAGCTTACCCTTAATATGGGTGGAACTCCCCCACGTGCTTCCAATACTATTACATCAATTCCATCATCCTTCGATCATTAAATGATGCTAAACTATCTACTTGCACTGCCTTTTCTATTTCCACACTATATTCCTGGTTTGAACACTAAAACTAGATAGGTGTCCTCACATATTCGCCTTATCTCAAAATCCTCTATCTTATTCCCATTGCTCACTTTGTCTCGTTATTTAATGCAGATTTCTAATATTACCTTAACATTACCAAATAATATTCTTACTTAACTTTGTTGCGGTAATCTTTCTCATTTAAGCTTTCCTCTAGCCTCTTTAAATGCTAGGTTATACCTTTTTCCTTCTTATTTACCAATATTATCCTTAGTTCACTTTATCCTAATCTCACCTCACTGGACTTCCTTATTCATCTTATATGTAAGCTATATTATTTATCCCTCATCTTTTTGTTCCCAGTAATAGTTTAACCATATTTTTGTCCTTTAAAATATCTAAAGGCAACTTAATCTCTAGGGTCCTCTTAGATACCTAATAGTTCCTTTAGTTATCCCTCTTATGGATATGGTTTATTCACTAGCCACTTGGTCTTCCCCTCTTAAGATTCAAAGTGGTAGGCTAGCTATCGATATTCACCATAAACCATTTACACACCTTTCATTGCATCATTCTCACCATATCCTTTTAAGGTTCTTACCTTGACATCTAAATCCTTTCCTATACTCACTCATTGGTACAATAGTTTCCATCCTCTTTCTACTCGTAGCTTCCTTATCACTCACTTTATACCTCCATCACATTATTCTTCTCTCTTTTCCTTCTCTCTGTCAAGTCCCTTCTATATCAGGGCTATTATTATGCCATGCTTATCTTTTAAAACACATGCATAGAGTTTTCATTACAGGAAAATGTCATATATAATGCAATTATGCAAATGGCAAGATGCAACCTAAGCAACATAATGCAATGACCAGGTCCAGTAATAAATGCATCAAGGAAAAGCAATAGCCCTCATCCTCAAGGACCTTGATAGCCAATTCCTATCCTCAGTCCTATCCTAACTCTCTTACCATAATGTATCCTATGATTCACTTCTACTAATCATTGGTATCTCACTTTCATGCATTTCTAACTTCACCAGTCGTATTCTCCTACTTAACTTTCATATTTCCTATTGCTCTTTAATATAGGTATCTTAGGTTTTAGTCCCATAACTTCCTATACCCTTCAAAGGTTGATAAAAACTACCTTAGCACACCTTAAATTTGTAGGAAACTAGATTGTTTTACTCGTGGGTCACATAGTTTCTCTATTTCCATGTTCTAAAGGCATTTAATCTCATTGGGTGTAAGACACTAGTCATTCCTCATTAAAAACCTTTAAGTCCACTCTACTATTTCCATCTTCTAAGATTCCCCTAAATTTCCCTTGTTCTTCTCATTAACTTCCTTATAGCATTATTTACCTCCTAGTAGATACTCCGGCTCTAGAAGGTATTCTTACTCCTCATACCTCTTATCTATTCTTTATTCTTAATACTTAGCCAATCTTCACTTTTCCTTTCCTATTAGGAGCCTCAATCACCTGATAATCATCTTACAATCATTGTTTAATACACAGGGGTATTATGTTTTCCCCTTTCAAATTCTTCTATTCTTTGTTTACTTAAGTAATAATGCCATCCCCTTTTACCCTTCACAAAGCCTGATACTCCTCTATTAAAGCATTATTAACATTTCAAGGCTTTATTTAAAGCATCAGTAGGCTCAACTAAGGAGGAAGAGGATCATACAAAGTCATAGCACCACTACTTTTACCCGTTATTTTCTTTTTCTAGAAGTTCATATGGTTATTTCATCAATTACTTATCAATAATCTTCATTTACTAGTAGTGTAGCAACTATCCATATCTAGAAATTCCTAAGGCACTCATAAATTACTGCCTAAGATAGCCTAAACCCACTCTAATACCACTAAATGTAACACCTCTTGCCTATTCTACAAAAAAATAGGCAAAGTGTCTTAGTTTTCCCTAGGGGCCTTTTATTTAACTTTTACTTAGGTGTCTCTTACCCAATATAGAAATTTTATTTAATGGTTCTAGTGATATATGGTAAACCTCCTAGGCATATGACACTCACATGCTTGATCTTACTACTAAATAACAATCTATGCTATGATTATAACAAAAGGTCATTTCACACCTATAGGCTATTACACTGGCTGCCTAGATATCATACCATGCATCTACTCATAGTCATATGCACGAGTGCCTCTATCAATTAAAACATCACCATCTAACAAGACAACATCATACCTAGACAGTCTTCAGTTGCACTGTTGATTGTCCTCATCATGCCATCCAAATTTTTACCACTTGCGTATCGGACACCAGATACACTGAGTATACACTGAGTGGTGAATTTAACAAAACATACCATGTATCATAAACACAAGCATACACATAAGAATCTTTTACCATCATTTATTTATTAATTGATTTATATTATATCAACTGGACTCTTAACCTAGGGTTATAAATGTTAATTCATCTCTACTTATCATTTCATTCCTACTTAATTATAACTCATACTAATATACTTCCATACTAATTGCTCTTCTAATACTTAAGTTACCTACTTACATGGTTTATCCATATGTTCTCATCATTTCTCGACCAGTCTATCCAATTAAGCCCTATTTATCTGACATATAAGGGAGTTACTATCTGCTTTACTTGAATTATGTGGTTCCCTCTAGTTTTGTCTAAGAAAGACTTATGTTTTATTTACTTTCTATAGCTTATTTCTTTATGTATGTTTCCATTTTATATCACCATTCCATTAGTCTTTTACTTCCTTTAAGAAACTTATTAGGATTACATAAGTTTATTCAGTCTTTCTTTATAGCTTATCTCTTGCTCTTATGGTATTTGTTCATAGGTTATCTCAATTAAGATAATTAAGATCCCAGTTCTATCATTAATATCATTAAAGTCCATTCAAGTTCTCTAATTAACCCATTTATATGCCCCAAGGTCCAGAAAGAACACCCAGCCACTAGATAATAGGAATCTCAATATGCAATAGCCCTCATTTAGGGCTTCAGTTGCTACACCTACCCAGTCCGAGAATTGGACAAAAGACCAAGCTATAAAGTGGCCCATATTTTAGACCTCGGTGTCTGTACACACCCATTGCCCGATAGCAGGGATCAATTCTTAAGAACCTCCCAATATTGAAAAGGAGGATAGCAGGGATTAGTCTGTGGACCTCCCAATATCTGTAAAGGGGATAGTAGGGATTAGCCCTATGGGACCTCTTAATATCCCAAATACAAATCATCACAAGCAAGACATCTGATGGATAATAGGGATCAACCCCATGGGACCTCCCAATATTCACAAGTGGATAGTAGGGATCAGCTATAGGCCTCCCAATACCTGGAGCATGCAAGCTCAAAACAATACTCAGCGGCTGCACCCGCTATACATAGGCTAAAAATCCATTTAGACTTAGCTTCTAGCAGCTGCTAATCCCTACTTGACCGGTCAATCTATCTAATGTATAAATAACCAATAATCCCACATTCCTTTCCATTTATCTTTCACAACCATTATATTCATTATTTGGAATATGCACTATAAATCATATTCTTTTCATTTATCATCTTATTATATTTAACAGTCAAATTCCATTTAACATCCTTCTAGTTTCATTAAATTATCATATCCTTAACTCAAGTTCCATTCCTTTCATTTATATCATTGAATTGTATTTTATCTCTCTTTTTAATTGTTTCTAATTTCTCTCTTCTGCCAACATGTACTCATTTTACCTCACTCCTATAAATCCCAAACTATTATACTCTATCGATTTCATGTTACTTATTTCTTGCATTATATTACAATAACTTAGTCCCAGATTTAGTAATTTACTCTCATTGTTATTATATTTATAATAATATTTATTTTTTGCATTATTTGATAATTTGCTCAATATAACTTTGTGGGATTCTTTATAATGATTAGACCATACACATATCTTTAGGTCTCCATTAATTATAGTCCCTATTTATATCCTGAGTTTCACAAAATTTCCATTTGTTGGTTACCTTAATTTCTGCCCATGCATTATTGGTGTATTAGTAATTTCTTACCTTATCTTATAATTTATTCCTTTAGTCTTTTTAATAAATTTTACAGCTCTATTTCCAGTTTTAGCTCTAATTTAAACCAACTAGCCATTTTTCCATTTTACCAAATATTTATTTATATTATGTTTGTGTTAGTGAAGCACAGTTATTGACTTATTCCATCTGACTATATTTTTGGGACATTTATGGGTCATCATCAATTTCCTAGATAGTTATAGGTCCTTTTTACACAAGGTGCTACTATTCATTTGGTAACTTTTCCTTACCAACCTCCTAGTAAATTTTCCTTTTTCTATCATCTCAACCCATTATACCTTAAAATATCCTGCATTATCCAATATTAACCTATTTTAACATACTAATCCATTATTTCCAATCCTAAAATCTTAAGCAACATCTCTTAATTGGAATTCTTATTCTTTTATCTAACATTTTTCACTTTACCTATCACATGCCACATTCTCGTGGATCCATCTTACATACATCACTTTCTATCATACTTTGTTAATTATTCTCACATAACCATATAATTTGTTACTCATTCCATATTACCTACATGTTACACATCATGTTACCATCCTAACATCGCTTGCATTCATGCCATACATCCATAATCATACCATGACATACATGACATACACCTATTCATGCATGTATCACATACCTACACATCCAAATCACATCTATATCATCTTATATCCTCAGTTTACATATCTGAGCATGCATTTCACATACATATCCACATAAACACCCATGTAATCAACACATCCAAAGCTTCAATCTTAATTTGTCCTAACATAAAAAGTATGTTTTAGTTAAATTCACTTATAGTGGGCTCCTAGTTATGTTGAAGCCACTCCCAAAGCACCAAATCCATCTTCCTCCACCTTTGTCCATCATATCCAAATTTTCCATATTAGGGTTCCACTTTCAAAAATTCCTAGAAAATTATACATAACCTCAAATTGAAATCTCTCTTTAGGGATAACACCTACACCTCAAAACACTCTCTAAAAAAAATAAAAAACCTTGGAAAGAATCACATACTCACCAAAAAGGCACTATTCATCAAATGCTCATATCTTCATTTTTGGACATCCTTTTCCACTTTTGTCAGTTAGATTAGCTTTAGTGCATCATGGAGGTTAAGAACTATATAACTTTAGGGAGATTTTGGGATGGGAGGAGAGAGAAAAAAGCAAAAATGAAAAGGGTTCCATGGCAAGAATAGTGTTGGCCATTTTAGACTTTGGGAGGAAGATGGCTTCTTTTTCAAACCATACATATGCATACATGTCCCCTTAGGTGCATAAGCAAAGTGGATGGCCACAATTGCACCACTTGTCGATCGGACGGCTCAAATTAATTCTATTTTATTTTAAAATTTGAAAATTCACAATAATTTCTCTAAAACTCCAAAAATCATGATTCTAGTTCCAAAAATCCTTAATTATATTCATTATAGGTTCCATAAAATTTTAGCTAAAAACTCCTCCAGGAGCTAAGGTTACTATTCACCTACATAATTAAAAAATTTCAAAAAAATATCAAACGACCTTCAAATATTAAAATTCCTTTTTTAATAGACTCATTGGAATTTTTGAGCTTTAAGGTATGCTATTTTTGAGTTCGTCCGAGCACTTCCTAGCACAACACTAACTAAGGTCACTATTCACTAGTTCTTAGCCCGAAATGATTTAATGGTTTTGCTAAAATTTTGAAGTCATTCTTTTTCACTACTTTTTGGTCGGACAAAGTTCGGTTGACAAAAACTGCTTTTAACTACTAGGTTACCCTTCAATGTCCTGAATAACACTCTATCGAGCCTAGAGGTACTGTTCACCAAACGATGATTTTTTTTTTGGTGTTACAAACTTCCCCTCTTAAGAAATTTCGTCCTTAAAATTTCCAGTAGTCATATGGTTAATCACTACCACATTCCATTACTAACTTTTTTGTTTTTTTCTCTTTCTATGAGGGCTAGACCTTCACATCCCTTTACACATGATCTTTTGTAGATTCACCTTCATTCTTTACTAAGCAAATTTCCCTTTTCTAGCTTACCCTTAATGTGGGTGGAACTCCCCCACATGCTTCTAATACCATTACATCAATTCCATTATCCTTCGATAATTAAAGGATACTAAACTATCTACTTGCACTGCCTTTCCTATTTCCACACTTTATTCCTAGTTAGAACACCGAACACTATAGAGGTTTCCTCACATATTCGCCTTATCACAATATTCTCTATCTCACTCTGCCTCATTATTGAATGCAGATTTCTAATATTACCTTAACATTACCAAATAATATTCTTGCTTAACTTTACTGTAGTAGTCTTTCTTATTTAAGCTTTCCTCTAGCCTCTTCAAATGCTAGGTTATAACTTTTTCCTTCTTATTTACCAACATTATCCTTAGTTCACTTTATCCTAATCTCACCTCATTGGACTTCCTTACTCATCTTATATGGAAGCTATATTATTCTTCCCTTATCTCTTTGTTCCTATTAATAGTTTAACCATATTTTTGTCCTTTAAAATATCCAAAAGCATCTTAATCTCTAGGGTCCTCTCAGATACCTAACAGTTCCTTTAGTTGTCCCTCTTATGGATATGGTTTATTCACTAGCCACTTTGTCCACTTCCCCTCGTAAGATTCAAAATGGTAGGCTAGCTATCCATATTCACTATAAACCATTTACACACCTTTTGTTGATTCATTCTCACTATAACCTTATAGGGTTCTTACCTTGACATCTAAACCCTTTCTCACACTTACTCATTAGTACCAACACTAGTTTCCATCCTCTTTCTAATCATGGCTTCCTTATCACTCTCTTTTTACCTCTATCACATTATTCTTCTCTCTTTTCCATCCCTCTATCAAGTCCCTTCTGTATCAAGGCTATTATTATGCCATGCTTATCTTTTAAAACACATGCATAGAGTTTTCATCATAGGAAAACATGTCATGTATAATGCAATTATGCAAATGGTAAGATGCAACCTAAGCTACATAATACAATACCCAAGTCCAGTAATAAATGCATTAAGGAAAAGTAATAGCCTTCATCCTCAGGACCTTAATAGCCAATTCCTATCCTCAGTGATGTCCTAACTCTCTTACCATAATGTATCATATGATTCACTCCTATTAATTGTTGGTATCTCACTTTTATGCATTTCTAACTTCACCAGTCCTATTCTCTAGTTTAACTTTCATATTTCCTATTGCTATTTAATATAGGTATCCTAGGTTTTAGTCCCATAACTTTTTATACACTTTAAAGGTTGATAACAACTTCCTTAGCACACCTCAAATCTGTAGGCAACTAGATTGCTTTACTCGTGGGTCATATAGTTTCCCTATTTCCATGTTATAAAGGCATTTACTCTCATTAGGTGTAAGCCACCAGTCATTCCTCCTTGATAACCTTTGAGTCCACTCCACCATTTTTATCTTCTAAGATTCCCTTAAAATTCCCTTGTTTTTCTCATTAACTTCCTTATAGCATCATTTACCTCCCAGTAGATACTCCGGCTTTAGAAAGTATTCCTACTCCTCATACCTCTTATCTATTCTTTATTCTTAATACTTAGCAAATCTTCACCTTTCCTTTCCTATTAGGAGACTCAATCACCTGATAATCATCTCATAATCACTGTTTAATACATAGGGGTACTATATTTTCCCTTTTTAAATTCTTATATTCTTTGTTTACATAAGTAACCATGCCATCCCCTTCTACCCTCCACAGAGCCTGATGCTCCTCTATTAAAGCATTATCACCCTTTTAAGGCTTCATTTATAGCATCAATAGCCATAACTTAGGAGGAAGAGGATTATACAAAGTTATAGCACCACTACTTTTGTCCACTATTTTCTTTTCCCAGAAGATCACATAGTTATTTCATCAATTACTTATTAACAATCTTTGTTTGCCAACAGTGTAGCAACTCTCCACATTTATAAATTCCTAAGGCACTCATGAATTACTACCTAGGATAGCCTAAACCCACTTAGATACCACTAAATGTAACACCCCCTGCCTATTCTCGAAGAAAACAACTAAAGTGTGCTACTTCCCGTGAGGTCACCTATCCTTAGATTTCCTTAGGGGCCTTTCATTTAACTTTTACTTGGGTTTCTCTTATCCAGTATGGAAATTTTATTTAATGTTTTTGGTGATCTATAGTGAACCTCCTAGGCATATGACACTCACATGCCTGATCTTATTACCAAATATCAATCTATGATGTGATTATAACTATAAGCTCATTTCACACACCTATAGGCTATTACACTAGCTGCCTAGATATCATACCATGCATCTGCCCACTGTAACATGCATGAGTGCCTCTATCAACTAAAACATCACCATTTAATAAGACAACATCATATCTAGATAGTCTTCGGCTACGCTGTTGTTTGTCCTCATCATGCCATCCAAATCTACCACCAGCGTATTAAACACCTGATATGCTAAGTATGCACTCAGTAGTGAATTTAATCAAACATACCATGTATCATAAACACAAGCATACACATAAGAATCTTCTACCATCATCTATTTATTAATTGATTTATATTATATCAACTGGACTCTTAACTTAGGGTTATAGACGCTATTTCATCTCTACTTATCATTTCATTTCTACTTAATTATAACTTATACTAATATACTTCAATACTAATTGCTCTTTCAATACTTAAGTTACCTACTTACATGGTTTATCCACGCGTTCTCCTCATTTCCTAACCAGTCTATCTAAATAAGCCTTATTTATCTGACATATAAGGGAGGTATTATTTGCACTACTTGAATTATGTGGTTCCTTTTAGTTTTGACTAAGAAAGACTTGTGTTTTATTTACATTCTACAACTTATTTCTTCATGTATGTTTCCCTTTTCTATCACCATTCCACAAATCTTTTACTTTCTTTAAGAATCTTATTAGGATTACATAAGTTTATTTAGTCTCTCTTTATAGCTTATCTCTTGCTCTTATGGTATTTGTTTATAGGTTATTTCAATTACGATAATTAAAATCCCAGTTCTTTCATTAATATCATTTAAGTTTATTTAAGTTCTTTAATTAATCCATTTATACCCCTAAGGTCTAAGAAGAACTCCTAGGCATTAGATAACTAGAATCTCAATATGCAGTGGCCCCCATTTTAGGCCTCAGTAGCTGCACCTACCTAGTCTAAGAACTGGAAAAAAGACCAAGCTGTATAGTTGCCTATATTTTGGACCTCTGTGTCTGTACACACCCTTCTCTCGATAGTAGGGATCAGTTTCTAAGAACCTCCCAATATTAGAAAGGCAGATAGTAGGGATCAGTCCATAGATCTCCCAATATTTGCAAAGGGGATTGTAGGGATTAGCCCCGTGGGAGCTCCCAATATCCCAAATACAAATCACCACAAGCAAGACATTTGGTGGATAGCAGGAATCAGTCCCGTGGGACCTCTCAATATCTATAAGTGGGTAGTAGGGATCAACCCGTAGGCCTCCTAATACCCGGAGTGTATAAGCTTAAATCAATACTCAGTGGCTGCACCGGCCATACATAGGCTAAAAATCCATTCAGATTCAACCTCTAGTAGCTGCTAATCCTTAGATGACTGATCAATTTATCCAGTGTATAAATAACCAATAATCTCACATTCCTTTCCATTTATCTTTCATAACCATTTTGTTCATTATCTAGAATATGCATAATAAATCATATCCTTTTCATTTATGATCCTGCTTTATTTATCAGTCAAATTCCATTTAACATCCTTCTAGTTTCATCAAATTATCATATCCTCAACTCAAGTTCCATTCCTTTCATTAATATCATTAAATTGTCTTTTAGCTCCCTTTTTAACTATTTTTAGTTTCTCTCTTCTGCCAACATGTATATATCCTAAAATATTATACTCTATAGATTTAATGTTACTTATTTTTTACATTATATTATAATAACTTAGTCTTAGATTTAGTAATTTACTCTCATTGTTATTATATTTATAATAATGTTTATTTTTTGCACTGTCTGATAATTTGCTCAAAATAACTTTATGGGATTCTTTATAATGATTAAACCACACACATATCTTTAGGTCTCCATTAATTATAGTCCCTATTTATATCCCATATTCCAGAAAATTTCCATTTGTTGGTTACCTTAATTTCTGCCTATGCATTATTGGTGTATTAGTGATTTCTTACCTTATCTTATAATTTATTCCTTTAATCTTTTTAATAAATTTTGTATCTTTATTTCTAGTTTTAGCTCTAATTTAAACCAACTAACAATTTTTCCATTTTACCAAATATTTATTTACATTATGTTTAGGTTAGTGAGACACAGTTATTGACTTATTCCATCTGACTATATTTTTGGGATAGTTACGGGTCATTGTCAATTTCCTAGATAGTTATTGGTCCTTTTTACATAAGGTTTTACTATTCATTTGGTAAATTTTCCTTACTAACCTCCCAGTAAATTTTCCTTTTTCTATCATCTCAACCCATTATATCTTAAAATATCTTGCATTATCCAACATTAACCTATTTTAACATACTAATCCATTATTTCCAATCCTAAAATCTTAAGCTACATCTTTTAATTGGAATTCTTATTCTTTCATCTAACATTTTTCACTTTACCTATCACATGCCACATTCTCATACATCCATCTTACATACATCACTCCCTATCATACTTTACTATTCTTTTCACATAACTGTAGAGATTATGATATTTTTACCGGGTATGAGAGTGGTTAGTGGAGTCGCCACTTGGCTTCTACACCAGGACCTCAGATCTTCTGTACCAGAAAG
>CANXYI010035358.1:0-11072 GCA_948208565.1 Hura crepitans
TTTACATTAACATCATTTTACAAAAAAAAAAAACCAAAAGTACCTAAGAAAGGTAGCCTTTATGTTCTTCTGTAGGGCAAAAGTTTTGACTTTAATCTACTGCTATGTTACCTATGCATCACATATAGGCAATGCGCTATGCTTTCGCTTAGTGGTGTAATCACTTTAACTTGTCATAGCAATATAAGCATACAATTATGCAATATAAGTCAAGTGAGTCATTTCATAATCATATATATGCACATATTATGAAAATCACATAATTATGTAATATAGCATATACTTGTCTTTAGAAACACGAAAGCCATACTATGTCTATAACATAGTAGGTTTGTTCTTAACAGAACTAAAATCAACCATTATGCATGAAGTACTCATATATATCACTCAAAACATACACTTGCTTAATTTTACATGGTAACGAGTATAACAACATGCATTTTGATCCATTACCATACCTATACGTTATTACCATATACTTAGGTTTTAAGACCCTATTTGCACCAACATATCAAATATAAGAATATAAAACTCCATATTATACCACATACATCATATTAATGGGTTAAACCTACCATTATGCCAAAATATCAATGTCATGCATAATGCATCATTCAAGACACAATTAACATTATTTATGCTTAACTTATGCTTACACATCGATATCCTTGTTATTATTTGTTTAATTTATGCCCATGCTAAAGAGACAACTATCTAAGGCTAGATAGCAGATAATGGTGTACCCAAAGGCACTGACACCTGAAAGGTGTAAAATATTATACTTGAAGGCAGTAATATCTATAGATACAAAAATATTAGCCCATAGGCTTGGCATAAGGTGGTGCAAAAATAGTAGCCTAAAAGCCTGGTGCTCGTTGACACAAAAATACAAGTGGCCCATAGGCCTATTACCAAAAGGTAAACATTGCAGCTGCTAATCCTAGCTCACTAGTTAACCTATCCATACTAGGTTATCTAATTGTATAGGTATCATTAAACTGGTCGATTATCTCATTTTAACTAGTTAACGCATAATATAGTTTATGCCACCTTAGGCAAAAATGCATCACAATGGCCATTTTGCATCTCAATGAGGCCTGAATACTTATGCTAAGCAACATGCTTTAACTAAGACATAGCATAGCTAAATTAGGCTTACAAAGGCTCAAAAACATCTAGTGGCCACATTGCCTAGGTGGAAAAGCTAGAAAACTCATCCAGCATCATAATCATACATTTTACCATTACTTTCATCTTTAACATACGTTATAATGTCTAAGGCATCAAGGTTATTCACAATAATCACATATCACATTACTTGTCATTTCACACATATTATCAGTATTTAGCGATAAGTATGCAATATTTGGCTATGTACATGGTAATAACCCATACAACATTCAAGATGGCATTCATCCACCAAAAAGCACACACACACATTTTAGTCATCATAGGTGCACATTCAAAATGGCATTTAAGCATAAAATATGCTATCTAAGTCATTTACATGAATAATTCATGAATATGCAAATACAGCATACATACATGAATTTTGGCCTCCACATGCCTAAGGCCATTAAATCACTCATACTTAGACATCTATAATTATAAATCATACGTGGATGTTAAAAATTACATCCATATACTCCCAACTAATTATAAATGGTCATATGGCATTAATATCATATAATGACTTTATATGGTCATACTATCACATATATGAACATGCCATCATTCAAGAGCCATTCGACCAACATATACTCACTAATAGCATATCATTCATGCCATATATAAATACCTATTAATGTTTCACACACATATAGCACATTAATCGTATACAACCTTAATAAACACATAAAACTCACATAGTGCATTCATTACTTAATATTACCATAAAAAATGCATCACTCATGCATAATAAGCACTAGACCATCACTTTATACTCATTCATCCTTCATTTATGTCATACATGCCCAAATATGCATCTAATACACATTATATCATTAAACGCCAATTTATGTCAAAATGCACATAAGAGATTTATATACATTTCATCCAAATTAACATGATTACACATACCAAACTCGATTGTACAGGATGCCCAACATCCACCTAAGCTTTCTCCTTACCTTGAGAAGCTTAGGTCGCCATTTCGCCTACGAATACAAAAGGATGCAAAATTTAAAAATTAATATAAAATTTTAAGAAATTTAAAAAATTATTTCAAGCTTACTTATATGCTTTATGGCATCCTAGGAACCCATGAAAAATATCAAACATGAAAAAATAAGTACTTGAGAGTCGGGAGGTTACTATTCACCTTAAGAGGGAATTCAAGATTCCTCCCGAGATACTCTGCCAAAACGGGTATTCTTAGTATTTGTGGACTCATCTTAGGATGCTCTTTCATTTAAGTTTGATATTTAGAGGTGGGTATGGTGGATAAAGATGGAAAAAACAAGAGAGAGGGAGAGGAGGAGGTTATCGGCTTTGAGGAGGAAATGGGGGAGGGAATTGAGTGGAAATGGAGGGAAGATGAGGGAAAGAGGTATTTATAGTTTTTGAAATTATTTTCTGCAAAACTTCATAAAATTTTTATTCCCTCTTGGAAAACCAAAATTCCCTTATTTCTATCTCAAAAATTAGTTAAACACCTCTAAATTCCCTTAAAACCTCGAGCCCAAAAAATAAAGAAAACCCAAAAAATTACTATATTTTCTTTTCCAAAAATTAAGTAAAAATATGTTCCGATATCAAAAAATTCCGATTCCAAAGCCAATGGACTACTTGGAATATTTGAGTATCAAGTTGTAATATTTTAATATTATTTTCAATAACTTTTGAATTATTTTATAGTTTATCTTTGCCTATGGCACTATTCACAGGACACTACCATAAAATGTTCTTTAACATTTTTAACCATCCAAATGACTTTGGATTGGCTTTAAACTTTGCCCAAAATTCTCTCACAATTAATACTACCCATCAGCACACTTAGTGTGACTTGGGTTTCAAGAAGCACTATTCATCCCTAGAATTACTATTCATGAGAGTCGAGATTTTTGGGTCGTTACAACTGATCGCTGCTATTGGATGGATGGTGTGTACAAATGCCGAGGTCTAAAATGTGGACCACTATACAAGATGGATCTTGATATCCACTATTGAGAGTATGTCTATGAAATATAGGCTGAATAAAGAATAACCAGATAAAAATGACTAATATACCATTAAAGATAATAAAATATTTGAATTTGGGAAATGAGAAGTAAAAGAAAGAGAAAGGAAATAAAGTAAAGTAAGAGATGAATTGAAATAATGAATAAAATTAACTAATCAAATAGTGGTAAAAAATTACTGAAACATAAATACCACTCAGTACATACCAAGATAAAGCATTTAACATAAGTTTATTAAGAAATGTATCTATGAATGAATTGAATTGGTTACAGATATGTATAAGTTAGTTAAAGATAAAATGATCAATCCAAAATAGTGAAGCAAAAGGAATAAATAAAGACTATGAGAATGTATTATGGAAAGATGTGGGTGTATTCTTAGAGAATACCATAAAGTAAGACACAATGAAAATATGTTAAATTATCATTAGACACATAGTTTGAAATGAGCATAAAAGACAATAACACTTGACCACTACTTAGTACAAAGATAAATTGGCGTTAGATAGCAAAATTATGAATAGAATAAATATAGAAGCATTACAAGTAAAAGATTTTAAAATATATAGGGGAATAAATACATGGTTAAAGTAAGCTGATACTAATGGATATTATTTACTAATATTCAAAAATTTAATTTCCATAGTATTGGAATACACCACTAACCAATTATGCTAACGCATTGGCTTCTTTGCTAATATATAGGTTATCAGTTAAGGTGGGCAAAGCAGTGGATCAAGTCCTAACATTAGCTGAAACAACTTATAAAATCCACTAGTAAAATGAGTCTACCACAAGCATTGTTTGCATGCTAAAGGTGTAGTGATTGCTATTTTTAGGATTTTACATGCATGACAGTGTAACAATGCCATCAAATATATATTCCCAGACGTAAATAGATAGACATAAGCTTTTCTTATAATAAGTACAATTTAGTTTAGAACTGAACAATATATGACTTGACTATTAAATATAATAACATTTCTTATCGAGTTAAATGAAATATAGGTGATAGTAGTATTAAGATAGGTGACCTATTAGGAAGTGGCATCTCTTCCCTGGACCAAAATGGATGAGGGTAGGAGCTGTTAAAATTCCCTTATCATCTTCTTGTGTGAGCATTGCCCCTATAGATTCATTTTCTATTACCAAATATAGAATAAGTGGTTTCTTAGGTTATGGCAACTATAGTATTGGGGGTGACATTAAATAGGTTTAGATATTTTTAAATTCCTCTCAGCATTTCATTGTCTATTTTATGGGTTAATCATTTCTTAATAACTTCAAAAATAATTCACATGTGAAGTAAGCTTGGTAATAAACCTTGATATTTATTAGAGTTTTGTTAAGAATCCTCTTATTTCTATCTCTATTTTAGGGGTAGGCATGTCTTGTGTAGCTTTAATCTTTTTTAGGTTTATTTTTATGTTATGGTAGCTTACTAAATACCCTAGAAGTTTGCTAAAGGTAGCCTTGAATACACACTTCTTTGGGTTTAGTCTTAAGTTGTATTATCTTACTCTAGCTAAAAACTTTACAAAGGCTTCTATATGTTCTTCTCTAGTTTTAGATTTTACTATCATATTATCTATATATATATTTACTTCCTTATGCATCATATCATTAAACAAAGTGGTGGCCATACATAGATATGTAGTGCCTGCATTCCTTGGTCCAAATGGCATTACTCTATAGCAATATGTTCTCCATTCGATGATAAAGGTGGTTTTTACCTTGTCTAAGATTGCCATAAGGATTTGGTTATATCGCAAAAAACCATCAACTAGGGAATACATCACATGTAAAGTAGCATTGTCTATAACAATGTTAATATGCAGGAGTGGGAAGCCATCCTTAGAGAAAGACTTATCTAAATCCTGATAATCTATACACATTCTTACTTACCCATTTTGGTACCGATAATATATTAGTTAGCCAAGTGGGAAATTTCATTTCATCTAGGTATTTAGCCTCTATTTGCCTCTTTACTTCATCTTTAATTTCACTAGTCCAATCAAGTCTCATCCTTTGATTTTTTTTATCTTATGAGTTTAGCATAAAGGTAAGTTAGGATATAATGTTAGGCTATGTCTCGATCTATTCTACGAATGTCATCATATGACCAAGTGAACACCTTTTTATGTTCTCCAAGATCTCTTTTGTGGACTTTCTCTCTTTTTTATTTAAATCATACACTTGTAATATGATTTTGGGGTTTTGTTTATCCCCTAAGTTGAATTATGTTATATGGACAGAGTTAATATTGAATATGCTTATTAGAGAATTATTACTACATATAGTGCTATTAGGTAAGATGTAAAACAAGTAAGCAAAATTGGAAGATATTTTATTGAATGAATCATCTTCAAAAAAAAATCTAATGCTATAAAGAAAACATCTAATTTACTATCACTTACATTATTTAATTTATTGTCTACAAAATCTTAAGCAAAATCCCGTATAGTAGTAATCACATCTGGAATTATTATTTCTTCAACCTTTTAATCTTTCATGACTTAGTGTTCTATCTTTAAAATCTCTTTTTCATTGCCCTAAGCTTTACCTTTTTTTTCCTTTTGTTGGTTATTAGATTTGCAAAGATTTCAATACTAGGTTTAAGTATATGCCATTGATTTGTGTAGGTTTGGGTGAGCTAGTATAGAGACTATTTTTAATGAAAAAAGTCACTTAACTTACTTTCTTGCTTTGGTGTTTATTATTTCTTAGTATCCTAGTCCCTTTTTGTGTGTTTGTCCTTTGAAATATAAGAAGTTAAGAAATCCTTTACCTTTTCTACCTAAACCTATTCCTAGAAAGAAACCATATTTTCTCATGACACATGAGGATCCATCTCATCCTTGTATATCATGTCCAATTGAAATCCTATCAATGGTAGTTGTTCTAAGTTTAAACTTGCAACTGTATCTCCTATTGTGGAAGCTTTTATTTTCACTATCTCATTGTTTACTAGAAATTTTATAATTTGGTGAGGCATAGATAGAACTTCATAGTGTTTATGGAACTAAAGGCATCCTAAAAGTAAAGTGAAAGTTGTAGGTATGTCAAGAATAGTGAAAGTAACCTCACTTTCTATTGGCTTTACCTTTACCATGGTAGTAAAGGTTCCTTTTGCATAACATTTAGTATCACCATAAGCTCAAATCATAATGTCAGATGCTTCTAAGTCTTCCTTCTTTAAGCCAAGGATTCTCATAAGTTTGGAGGGTATTATGTTTATAGTAGATTCATTATCTACCATGGCACATGTTATACACTTTCCTTTAACCTTAGCTTAGATGTATAAAAGCTTATTATGCTCCTTACTTTTTATTAGGAGATCTTTATCAAAAAAATGAGATAAAACCCATAGTGTTATTTATTATAAAACTGACCTCCTTTTTAGGTGTGGTAGTAGTTATAGTATTCTTGTAATCTAAAGCCTTTACTAAAGCTTTCCTATGCTTTCTTGATGCTATTAAAAAATTCTACACACTAGCATGTGCTTTAGTCTTCTTAAGTTATCTTAAGACTGCATCTTCCTCTTCTTCTTTTAGTGTAAGGCTTTCTTTTCCTAACTCTTTATCTTTCTCCTTTTTGTTAAAAAGCTTCCCACTTCTAGTGACACCATTTACTTCAGTGGGTTCATTGTCACTTATTTCTTCCTAAAGTTAGCCATTTCTTTTTCTTCATCACTATCCTAAATGTTAAGTTGTAATGTATCCATTTGATTTGTCCTTACTTCAACAAATGAGTCTAGTATTAATTCCTCAATCAAACTTGAGCTAATAGTTAGGGCACTTTAAGAAGATGAGGATTTACATTGGTTTGTTAAGGGATTATTCTACATGCTATGAGAGTTTTTACTAAGATTAGCTAAGGTTCCATTTTCTATTAGGTCTTAAAACACATGATGCAAGTGGGTACAATTGTTAGTTTTTTGTTCCTTACCTTGATGATAGTTGCAATAAGTATTTAGGCACTTAGCAAGTGAGGGATTTGGTAGGGGTTTAGGATAAAATGGTGTGACTAGACCTTTCTCCTTAAGCTTTTCTAAAATATACATTAATTGACTTTGATTAAAGGAATTAGATCCCTAATTTCCTTTCTAATTTTGTTTCTTCCTATTATCTATATCATCAACCCTTAGAGCAATGATATAAACTTCTAAAAAGGCTTTCAAAGGGAGATGTTATAGCTTATTAGAGATGATTGGAAGGGTATTCTCTATACGATCCTTACATGATCTTTTTCTAGGGTTAGAATTTCCATTTGAGCAACCTTATTCCTCTATCTCAAAAGAAATTCAAAAAGGTTTCATCCAATTTTTGCTTCGTAAACTTGAAGTCATGTAGTGAAATTTTGATGTTGGTATTAAAGGCGTATTGTTTGGCAAATACTCTAACCAAAATAGTCCAAATTTAGGTAGTAACCTCATTTAGCTTATAGAAACATTTTATGAGTGCTCCTTTTAATGACAAAGCAAACAAAATTGTAATTTGTTTTTTCCTAAGACATGCCATACCCATTATAGTGGCATATTGCCTAACATGCATTTTATGGTCTACTTTCTCATTAAACTTTGGTAATCCGAGCATTTAAAATTTACTTGGAAATCTAACTTCACCAAATATAGTAAAGGATTTCTAATCTTCTAATGAGGTATTTTTATAATCCTAGACTAACTTTGTGACACTGTCTACCTATTTTCAAAGGAACTAGACAAGGAATGCTACTTCCTGCCAGTCACCCATCCTTAAATTGCTCTTAGGGTTCATTCATTTAATACTTATGTCATCAGTTAATTTGTTTACCCATATAAGTATTTTCTTAAATCTTTTCATATAAACCTCTTATACTAACTATATCTATCTGATACAAACATATTTCCAGCCAATAAAAATATATTTTATGCTAGTTGTTCATTTTATAAAAATTTAAGTAACATAACAGCTACTCGGGTAACTAACCCCAAAATATATACCTGTAAAAACACACTTCTAAGATCGTACTCAATCTCCGATCATCTCTTGGACCCTTCTAGTCCTCCAATTCACATATCATTGTACCATAGCACATAGATATCAACACATAATAGATATCAACACATAGGGCCTGGGGCCCATAAGAGTCAGGCAATCTAAATATGTATATCACATTAGGTATACATTTATACATTACGTTCCTACTGTACATACTTCCAGTGCTTGCCTAGATAAACCTAACCCCACACATAAATGTACATAAGTGCCAAATATAAAACCATCAAAAGTATAGAATGATACCCTCAAATACTTAAATAGCTATAATATAAAAGACATTAAGGCTAGACAGCTACTTTATCATGAACCTACACATCAAAACATTGACACGCTGATTATATAACTCAATGGTAGATTTAATGCAATAAAAGCACATCATGCAATCATATATGCATCACACTAATCATATTTCTATCACGCAATATACAAGAATAGTATTATTAAAATAATATTAAATTATTATTTTATATGGTTAACTTATATTACCAATGTCCAATTATAACCTTCATTTTATATTTAAATTATTCATTCAGAATTTACAATTATTATCCATAATGTTCATTTTCATTATAGGCCCAAACTAGAAAGACGACATTTTAAGACCCTAGATTATAGGGAAATCCAAACCATACAGTGGCTTACATTTTAGACTATAACGGTTGCACCTACCTAGTCCAGTGGTCCCATCTCAGAACTACCATGGCTACACCCATATAGTGCAGTAGTTTATATTAAGACCTCAGTAGTTGCATATGCCCTACATAGTGCAGTGGCCCTCATCAAGACTATTGTGGCTGCACCCACCTAGTGTAGTGGTCTATATCGAGACCTCGACGGTTGCACCCACCTAGTGTAGTGGTCTCATTAAAGAACTATAATGGTTGCACCCATATAGTGCAGTGGTTAACATCTCGAACTCAGCGACTGCACCCACCATCATAATCATAGCCTCAAAGGCATAATATCTCTAGCAACTGCTAATCCCTAGTTAATCATTCAACCATCCAGTGAGTGTCTAACTAATAGGCCAACTGTCTATTAATTATTTTTATTTATTTACTATTCATTTATTTATTTATTTTCATGTTATTAAGACATAGGTATTAGTTAAATTCATCTACTCATTTTTCACTAGATAGTTATGAGTCATTTTCTGCACTAAATGATTATAGGTCATTTTATATAAATGTTACTATTCATTTAGTCATTTTTCACTATTCATTTGGTCACTTCTCATTCTTCTCATGGCCTCATGCCATTATTTCCCACATCATGTTACATTTCCATTACCATACTTCATCTTCTTTTTTATCATAATTCCCTCATGTCAAATAAATCATATAATAATCGAATTCTATATACCTCATTGTGTGTCATATAATAACTTTATTTCACACTTAGTCTACATTCTTCTCTGCTAATTCCTTATCATACTCTATATACACTAATCATTAACATAATGCCATATATGGCCATAACCATGTATCATGCCATCGCCATGTATATTTTTACACATGCCATGTCCCACGTATGTTACACATTATCACCATCATTATACATCATGGTTAACATCATAATACATCATGTACATATGTCAAGCATATATGTACATGCCATGACATACATGTCATGCATATGACCATGCATACATCATGCCTATACACATGTTTTTCATATCTAAAACACATTTATATCATCATTATCACATCTAATATACTTTATAACATGCATATTACATCCAATCAAGCACACACATGCACAAACCAAAACTTTTATACACATGTTCATGCATATACACATACAAACACATGTTGGCATGCATCAATTGCATCAAATCCACATACCTAGGGTTGATTTCCACCTTTTTTCACCCTTTTATGGCCTTGGAACCCTTAGTTCTTCACTCTCTCTCCTTGAACCTACATATGTAACCTAGAACTTAGAAAATCCATATAAAATCCTACAAAAGCTCCAAATCAAAATCTCAAAATCCTAGCACAGTCTCATTTTAAGTTACTATTCACTTATTTACTACCAAAAATGATTTATTGGTTCTGCTAAAATTTTAAATTATTTAATTTTTACCATTTTCTAACCCGTCAAAAGTTTTATGACAAGTACCCAGCTCTTTTAGCCTTATAAGGGTATCCTGACTTCCTTAAAACACTGTTTAAGCCTAGAAGATACTTTTCATGAAACCTCAATTTATGGGCATTACAATTCTTCCTCTCTTAAAGAATTTCATCCTTAAAATTACATGATATGAAAAACTGTAGGTATTGAGCCTTCATCTTTTTCTCGCTTTTTTAGGTGGCTTCTTCCATTTTGTGATGTCTCCATAACACTTTCACTAATGGAATAGACTTATTCCTCAATTGCTTGACTTCTCTAGCCAAAATCTACACTAGCTCATATTCATAAGTTAAGTCTAATTGTACTTGAATATCCTCTACTGGTATCATATAAGATGGATCATATCTATACCACCTCAGCATTGAGACATGGAACACATCATGAATCAGTGATAACTTAAGCAATAAAGCTAGCTTATATGCCAATGGTCCCACACATTCTATAATCTTGTATGGGCCAATAAATCTAGGATAGAGCTTCCCTTTCTTGCCAAACCTAAGTACCTTTTTCCATGGCAATACTTTTAAGAACACTTATTTTCCCACTTCATACTTGATGTCCCTTTATTTTAGGTTTGCATAAGATTTCTGGCAATCTGTGGCTGTCTTCAATCTTTCTCTTATAATCTTAACCTTCTCTTCTACATCTTTGATAAAATCTAGCCCCATAATCCTATTTGCACCTGTTTCACTCTAGCAAAAAAGAGTCTTGCATTATTTAC
>CANXYI010035683.1:0-14715 GCA_948208565.1 Hura crepitans
TTTAAACAAGGGAAAGCTAAGTCTGTCTCGTACTTCCATTCTAGTGCAATACCCTATCAACAACTTAAAAAACATTTAAGTTAAATTAGTTAGATCTGAATCATTAACACAAGTAATTATTTGAAATCATAAACATGCTCATCCTAAACACACTACGTATCATGAACGACATAACAAGGGTTTACCATATAAACCATTATTTATACGTTAGTGCAGCCCTTATGATAGGGAGTCTGTGTGGACTATTGAGCCTTTTATCATGCATGCAAATAAGGCTATACGAACTAATACAGATATTTGCCTTTAAAGATATTAAGTCCGTGCAGACCTAATCAAATTTGCACAGAGAGATCACACTCGTCATGTCATGTTAATGCTAATTACGGACATTTATAGTTCATACATCTAATGAGATTAGCTTACTCATCATCGATGAGAATGGGGATAATCAAGATATCACCTCATTAACCAAACATCTTAGAGATCATCGGCTTGTAAGAAAATATAGAAGATATATCCATGGACCTCAGATATTACCTGTTATAAAAGAGTCTCTTAGAGCACAAACACAAAAGCCTCTTGATATAAATGAGAATGGTTAAAATCTTCCTTGTAATCGATTTTACCAGGCTTTCTTACGTCAGTTGTTGCTGTAATCGCTGCAATTCTAATTTCTCGTCTCTACTTTTTTGCTAGCCTCCTTTTCCTGCTTGAAGAGAAGTATTTATATTTCTTTTCTAGGTTTTTCTACTCGCTTTCATTAGGAGGAAGTCTTAATCCCTTTTAGATTCTAACCCCTAGACAAAATAGGTAATGTTTAAATCCAGAGTTTGTTTTTGTTGGTAAGTCTATGCGGACTTATTCTTAATGGTTCGTGCAGACCAAGGCTTTTGAAGTGATGGTCCGTGGTCTTTATGGGCTGGGTCCTGGCCTACTTCTATAGTTAGTCCGTACGGACCTAGGTCCCGAGGGCTTTTTGTGCTGTGCTCAAAAGCCGTCTCTGGTTATCATCATTGGTCCCAAAAGGTGAATAGGTCCATACTGCAAGGGCTTTACCCCTGCACCCCCATTAGAATCAGTGTCAGCCTTTGGGCTTAGGCCCATTACTTCTACCATAGATTCCCATTTTTTTCTATAATTCGGGTCGCATCATGAGCTTTTTGGGTCAGGTCAAAGTCCAAATATATAAAAAAGTCCTAGACCCAAAATCAAGGTGTCGATAAGGCCTCTTTCATTCTTTAATGTTACTTTATGCACCTATGATCTTCAAAGATTAATCACAAGTGAGGTGATTCGATGTAGTCCCTACTCTAATCATAGAAGTAGGTTTGCATATTAAAGCATTTTTATAGCACATAACCAATAGCTATTGAAATACTTTGATCCTATTGTTCTTGTTTTGACTATGTGATCTTGTCTAGAACGAGTTCGTATAGACCTATCTCAAGGGATAGAAGGTCCGCATATATTGAATATGTGTAATATGATGTCTACACATCTCATTGTGTGATAATAGTGTAATGTTTGCTCTATTTATCATGTTTTAACATAGTCTATTTATCATAATTAACATGTTTATGGCAAGTTATCTGATTCCTTTGCTCATTAATACACATGTTAGTATTCTAGAATTAATGTCTGGTCCATATAGACTTCTCTCTCATGAGGATTATAGTCCATATAGATATATGTGTGATCTGTTATGCCTATTACTCTATTTTGTGGTTTAAATAGACTTCCCTTTCATGAGGATTATAGTCCGTACAGACATTACCTTTTGATTCCTAATGTTTACATACATCTATGTTTCATATCTTCTCTTATGTGTCTTTCATGTATTCTTTATCTAGTATCATTTAACCCACTTCTTTGAGTTGTATGCAAGTGACCCTTCTCACTAGAGTGGGAGTCTAGATGGATAGAATACTTGTTCTGGGAAGTAGTCCGTATAGACTAACATTAATGCCTTATGTAATTCACATAGACTAAGCAACATAGAGGCAAGACTATTTTGGTGCTTTGTTTTATGTCTTTTAGCTTTGTACTTATTCTACCTTTTGACTTATTTTAGGATGTAATAGTTAGTTAATTAACTTGTTTTACACGTCTAAACTCTAAACTTCACATTTAAATGGTTTTTTACATAATTAATTGATATTTTCTAATAAAATGGATTTGAGTTTTTCCTAATCAAAAGTCATATCAAAAATGTATTTTAATAAAGGCCAATCTCTATAGGAGTTGGGCAATTACCATTAATTCCTATGAAATTACGAGTAGTTATCAGGTCACATTGCAACTAATGAATAGCTTGATTTATGGATGTACAATTTACATAATTTATGTTGTTGTATCTTTTAAATTCTACTAATTTATTTCCTTACATGCAAATGTGATATGGATGCTATAAATAATGCTCACATGCTTGCTTGATATAGGATTGATAAATGTTACAATATACATGGATGATATATTATAAGGGCATGAATAAGATCTAAGATACTGAACCTTTCTGGTATAGAAGATCAGAGGTCCTGGTGTAGAGGCCAGTTGGCAACTCTACTAACCACTCTCATCCCCGATAAAAATATCATCATCTCTACACTACCTCTACTTAATAGGTGCGACTTTTTTCGGCTTTAGTGGTGTTAGACAAGGTGAGCTTGTTACATTTATGCTGATTTCTAAATAGTGACCATTGCATCAACTTGGTTTTTATTTTACTTGATTAGGTTTGCATCAAAGCTAGTATGCTTGCCCCATTGTAGCAGAGCGGATGACAAAAGTAATTCTAAAAGGCAAGCGCGAGGCTACAATTATGAAATCTATTTATTGTGTAAGCTTGAAAAAGCTTATAGCTTTGCCTCTGCAAATGGTTGAGCCGTATGCCATATTGGTTTGTCAAGTGTATCTTGTAGCAAATAGTATTACCTCCTAAAAAAAGGAAAAATCTTTGCAAAAGTTTGAAAAATATTTTTAACAAAATGAATATGGTGTGAGATTTGTTCTAAGAGTCAATCTGAAGTCATTTTTCATTTATCTTTTTGATTATTATGTTTCATTTGTCTTTTATCTATTGCTTATAAATATAGCATGTTATACAAAGGAGAAAAAAGAATGCAATAAAAAATGTAGTCAAATTTTTACATAACTCAAAATTTTATACAAAAGGTTTGAGATTTACTTATACTAATGCAATTTTATGTACAAAATGCGTTAAAACCTAAAAAGACTAGAAAAGGAAAAAAAGAGCTCTAAGGATCTATGGGTAGTTGTAGTGGATGCATTTGCAAAGACTAGAGCTGAGCCTTTACTATAGCTTGTCTCTTGCATATAATCTTGTTGGATGTCAGCGAGTGGGCCATACATAGGCCTCAATGCCCTAAATAAGTGCCTCATCTTGTGTATAGGTGGCACAATATAGGATTTATTAGTGAAGCTGAGGAAGGTCCTGCCTCATCCATCTATCTTTTTTATCTTCTAATGAATTTTGCTGGACTAGAGGGACACTTGGGCATCGAAGAGATGGCTAATAACTCCTTAAGAGTTGCTGCAGATGTTGTATCATTGCCTTCTCTCTTTCTCATCCTATAGTTGTTTATGTCCTACTTTGGCAGCCATCTCTTCAGTAAAGAATTGGTACTTAGCCTGAGATTGATAATCTTCACATGCCAAGCCCATAGCTAACATAGTTTTACAATTAATAAAAAACTATTACCCGAGTGCATGATCTATATACTGCTCCTCCATCTCAAAGTGAACTAGTAAGGCCATAATGATGCCACTCATAACTGCCCTTACCAAGGCTACTATGGGCTTTATGTAGATGCTTGAGAATAGTCAGTGTGAGATTAAATCGCAAACCCTACTCCATAGTCCAAAGTGTATACATCTCAATCCTATTGACCTAATCGGTACTGCCACTCACCTAAGGTAGGACACGATGGACACTTTATGTAAATACCTATGAAGAGGATCCTAAAATACAATGGCTTTAGTTCGGCTAGCATGGTCGAATATGCTAGCTCGATTAATAAGGGCCCATTACTTTGTAAGGATATTTGGCAGCTCAGTAACTCCATCTATAGGCAAATAAAGAAGCTCTATAAATTATAAGAGAGAGAGCTGGTATCATGCTCCTTGTACTCCAAACCTGATGGCAGAAGTGTCGGAGGGATGCACTCACCTTAATCTAAAGTATTGAGAAACTCTAGAGTCAGACTAGGAATGACAGAGTACATAAAAGTCATTTTAGCTGATCTGTACTAGTAATTATTTTACTTGTGTAAGCAATATGAGGTCATGCACTACATGGATATATAGGTATCAACTGCTTATCTAGTTGATAGTAGATAGCCCTAAATCTGCTAGCTTCCTTTGATGGTAACCAATCAGGTGCTGCCATATGTTCTGGGATAGGCTAATATCTCAATATGCTCTGTTAGTGTCTCGAAGGCATGGTTAGAATGTTTAGAAGTAAGCAAAAGTATGGAATGTTCCATTGATGATGTGAAAAGTTAAGGAAAGAAACGACCTTTTATAGTTGATAGGCAAAATGATCATTTTGCCTCCTAGCTATAAAAGGTCATTTTGCCATTTGGAAAATAGTTATTTTTAGGTAAAACTATAATTTTATAGAATAGTAAAAAGGCCATTTTTATGGGGTTCAAAATTCCCATTTTAGCCCTGATTAAAGTGGTTGTTTTTGGTGTGTGTATATAAATAAATACAGTATTGGTATGCACATAAATCCTTATGCCAGTTTTGAAATTTAGAACTAATGGATGAAGAATTTGTCTTAAGCTACACAAAATTCTTAACGCTTCATCCACTTGGGATAATCTACTCTTAGCTTTATTTAGTGGTCTAAAATTTGTTCATTGTATCTATCTTGACCTTTTATTCTTACGTGCAACTACTTGATTTTGGGATCTGTAATTCCATGTATTTTGATTTTTGTACTAGGAGTTATGCCCTCTATTTGAAAAGTTTGCCACCATTTTAGGTGCCTTGTATTCTCATGATGTCTTACTTTGCTACCCCAACTATGTTCCTAATTATCCCTATGAGGTAGTGGAAGCATTAAGTATTCTCCCTTCATTAACTATGAGATAGGCTCGAAAGAAAGATTCTATGTCATTAATCTCTCAGTTGGCCTTTTTTAATAGGCATATAAATATCCCTTCACTACATGTTAGAGCCTTTTTATTCATTTTCTTTATCAAGTATCTTGCGTTTAACTCAGACAAAAATTTTGGTGATTATCAGCTATTTAACATTGTGAAAAGCATAAGAGATGGCTTAAACCTTTTTCCACTTATTCTTGTTGAAACTATCATAGGTTTAGATGCTATGAATTCTAATGCTACTAACTTATTTTATGGAAGCCCTTTTCTTTTTCAAGTACCTATCTTAGTAATAAGCCCTTTTAAGTTTTCATGCTACTTTTTTTTTCGAATGGATTGGCTTTTTGGTTTTACTTTTTTTTCTTTTTTTTGAATGGAATACCTTTTTTATTTTCACTCTACACTTAGCCTAATTTTTTCTTAGAAAACCTATTTTTGGGTTTGTATTCCTAATGGCTTTTTTCAGATAGACTACCTTCTCATTTTTCACCCCACCTTTAACTTAGTTTTTTCTTAAGAAGCCTATTTTTTATTTTTATTCCTAAAGGCTTTTTTTAGATGACTACCTTTTTGGTTTTCACCTCACCCTTAGCCAAGTTTTGTTTAAAAAGCCCAATTTTGGGTTTTCATTCTAAACAGTTCTTTTTAAGGTCTGATTATAGAAGAAGCTGCACTTACTTGATGATCCTCCCCTCATGTCATTTCTACTTATAGTCTAAAACACTCATTGCCCTATGCAATGCTATGCCAATTTTTTTACATTGAGTATTAGGCCATCTGGTTAAAAGCCATAACTAATGAAAGTATAAGTTTTAGATGCTCATAGATAGTTTTAACACAAGTGCAGCGTAGTGGTAGACCTAGTTATGTCCCCTTAGTTGGACTATACAAAGATACTTTTTATATCACGAGGCAATTTGGAGAGGTCTAAGGTATTGTCAAACACTTTATTATTTAGAGGAGAAGATCTTACTATTACTTTTACCTTGGGCTTTCATGACTTATAAAGGCATCTACAAATGAAGGTGAGCATTTTATCCACATCTATTTGCAACTTTCAAACTTTTAAAGAGTATATAGAGTTATGGGTGACAAATGCTGCTAGAGATAATAGATCCTAATGGTTGACTGTGCAAAGTAGTTGTGAAAGTAATAAGAGATAGAGGATAAAACTAATATTTTATTACTTTTTAATCATATACAAGTTAGAACTTTGAAATGCTTGATCTAGCTTATTAATATGTATATACTTGCATCATAATGGCATTTATAATAATCATAACATAAACATTAGTGTAACAACACAAGCTCTTTATTTATTCAAGGTCAACTTTAAGTGTATCTACCTCCTTTTACCAAATACCCTGTTGGATTTTCTTGATTAATTATTTTTTCTCAGCCTTTAATGTTGTATAGGATATCCTTCTTCAATTTTTATCTTATCCAGCGCACACTCTTAGCAAGGCTGCCATTTTTTGATTTTTGGCCTACAAAGCTCTTTTTTTTAGCCTTTACCTATATAACTTTTTTAGTCTATTGACATTGACCAATTCCTTGAATTTATTACCATCATAATCTGTGAGAAAAGCTACACCCTTTGATAGAATCCATTTAAGTATAAAGGGTCCTTCCTAATTTAGTTTGAACTTCCCTTTTAAATCTGATGTCCTTGGCCTTATATGTTTATAAACTAAGTCTCCTACCTTAAACTTATGATTCTTGATTTTTTTGTTAAAGGCCCTTGCCATGCATTTTCGGTAAACCTAGTTATGATAATTAGCCCTTATTCATTGCTCATCTAATAGGTTTAGCTGCTATAATCTATGTTCACTCATACTTCTTTAAGATGTTTAGCTTCTATAACCACCCTTAAAGATTGCAACTCAATTTTAACTAGAAGAACTGTGTCTATTCCAAAAACCAAAGAAAAAGGAGTAGTTCCTATTAAAGTTTGAACCATCATTTTGTAACCTTACAATGCATAAAGAAGCTTTTTTGCCCAATCTTGATAAGTCTCAACTATTTTAGCTAGTATTTTCTCGATATTTTTTTTATATCTGCTTCTATTACTCTATTAGATTATAGTCTATAAAGGGATGACTTATGGTGCTAAATGTTGTACTTCTATAGAGTTGTCTTAGTCTCTCCTTGTTCGACACTATATAATGTAGGACCCTGTATCTACATATCAATTTCTTTTCAATAAACTTGGACATTTTTTTACCCACTTGGAGAAGTAATTAATAACTACTACAATATATTAGTGTCCATTTAAGGCTATCGGATGTATTTCACGAATTATATCTATCTCTTAAATAATGAAGGGCTATGGAGAAGATAAGATATGCAATTTTGACACTGAAAAATGATTCATATCCCCATATTACTTACATTTTTTACACTTTTTGACATACTTTAAGCAGTCATAATCCATGGTGAGCCAAAAAATCCTTGATGCATGATCTTTCTCACAAATGCTAGACCATTAATATGTGTGTTACAAGACTTTGAGTGTACTTCTTCTATAACTTTATCATAATCTTTTTCGTTTAGGCAATGAAGTTGAACACCATTTATATGCCTCTTATATAACATTTCATTTATGTTGATAAACTAAGTAGACAACCTTCTTAATATCCTCTTGTCTCTATCTATCACTTTCTCTAGTAAATACCTTATTTCCAAATAGTTTTAAATGTTATAAAACCATGGCTTTCTATCACCTTCCTTTGCCTATATCACTTGTTCTATCTTGAAGAAAGGCTTACCTGCACTAATAACTATGATCAATTTCATGATTACCCCTTCTAGATTGTCCTACATGGAAACTAGTGTTGCTAAAGCATCAATTAGCTAGTTTTCATCTCTTAAGACATGGTGGAAAGTACACACATCAAACTATTGATTAAGAGAACTCAAATGTTCTATACAAGGCTATGACTTTTCTTTTTAAATAGACCATTCTCCATTGATTTGATAGACCACTAAGGATGAGTCACCAAATACTTCTACTATTTTAGCATTGAGAGCTAAGAGAGCTTCCAATCCATTGATACAAGCTTTGTATTCTATGATGTTATTCATTACCTTGTATCTTAACTTTTAGGCTAAAGGGAGTTTTTTCTCATTTAGTGTTATCAAAATAACCCTTATGCCTATTTCTTTGTTGTTAGCAGCTCTATCAAAGAACATCTACCATCTTTGTATAATAGTAAGGGCCAAGTCTTCATTCAAAAATTCATATTCCAACAGTTTTTTGATTGGCTGATTAGCTAAGAATTTAGCTATGCACACCCCTTAATCATCTTTTTCATTATGTACTGGATGTCAAACTTTTTAACAAAAGAAGCCACTTACCTATTCATCTTATTAAAGGTGTCCCCAACCTCAATAGTTGAAAGATTGGTAGATTGGCCAAATATTCCCTGATAGAGTTGAAAGCTTTTGAGTCATCCTTATTTCATTTGACTAGTTGGTTTTTTCTTAAATGTTTGAAAATTAGCTCATATATAATGGTAAACTTGGCTATGAACCATCTGATGTATTGAATTTTCGCCAAAAAACCTCTTATCTCTATTTTCTTCATTGGCACTAGCATTTCCTTAGTAGCTCTAACCTTGTCAGGTTCCACCTCGATCCCCTTTTCACTCATAATATGGCCTAAAAGCTTCTTTAAATTTACTTCGATGTTAGTTATCTGGAAAAACTTTTCCAAGGATTTAAAATGTCCTTCCTTAATAGCAGACTTCAACTTTTTTATGGATTAAATCATCTAATATCTTCATGGCCATTCTCTAGTAAATATTTCAGTGTTCTTTAATTTAAAAGGCATGATCCTATAGTAGAAAGTACCCTATTTAATGATGAAGGTTATTTTAATCTTGTCGGCTATTTTGTTCAAGATTTGGTTGTATGTCGCATAACCATCCATAAAACTATGCATCCTACATTTAACGGCACTATCTACTAAAAAATTAATGTGTTATAAAGGGAAATCATTCTTTGGGTAAGCCTTGTTCAAATTCCTATAGTCTATACACATTCAAACCTTGCCATCATTTTTAGTAATTAGCATTATGTTGGCTAACCACGTCATGTACTTCACTTGTTCTAGAAATTTAGCCTTTATCTATTTGTGCACTTTTTCCTCGATCTTCTCAACCCACTCTAGTCATATTCTTTTCAATTTCTATTTCACCGGCCTTGTATCAGGATATATGTGGATAGCATGTTTAACAAATTTCATGTGGACCCTAAGCATATCTTTATAAGTCCAAGTAAAGACTTTTTCATCTTTTTTTAAGTATTCTCTCAAATTTTACTCTCTCTTAAGGAGATATATCATATGCAATTAAAATCTCTTTAGGGTTTTCTATGGCACCAAGATTAAATGAGGATGTATTGATTGAATTAATGTCGAGTATATTATACATGTCATGATGATGATGATGATGATGATTATTATTATTATTATTATTATTATTATTATTATTATTATTATTATTATTATTCATGATGTAATTAGATCAGACATCACAGGAATAAGCAAAATTGTTCATTTCATTAACATGAAGAATAGAGACATCATTATTAAAAAGTTTTGGTACATATATAACTTTAGAGTAATCTTTCAAAGTGGATGCTTTATCTTCTCTAGTTTTTTAGATCTCAAGCTCTATCTTCTCTTTCCTTTTAGGTTGATCAATAAGTAAGGTAGAAGTTAAGATATCCTCTTTTGGCTCCAGCTTTAACTCAGCCAAGTTTGTTATAACCTTTTTATTCTAGAAATCTAAAACCTCTCAAACTTCACTTGTTACACAGTTAAAGATATTGCTTAATATCTCAAAACTTGGCATAACTTTCCCTTTTAATACTACTAATTTTGGCACTCCATAGTATCAAATGTCCCTTGAAGTAGAAATAAAGCTTTCATATATTCTTAGGATCCCTTTAGTCTTCTTTTCTTTATCCTATTCCCTCGATTTGGCATCATAACCCTATCTTTTGTGGTTTTTTTAACCCTTAGCTAAATAGTGGTTATTATTCTTCATGAATCACTTCCCAGTCCTGCACTTGGCAAGTAGTTTATAATCTTTAACATGTTTATTATTTTGAGATCATCACTATCATCATCTAAGAAAATCCTTGCTATGTAAAAGCTATTGAACAACTAATTAGCTATCTCCAGCATGGATACTTGATTCTCTCTGGTTGCTTTGATAATCATTATATCACTATTATATGGGATCTTAATCATCTGATGCAATATTAGTGGAACTCCCTTAGCTTATAAAACTAAGGTTTCCTAATAGTAGAGAGAAGTTTGTTGGGATATTGAGGATTACAAATTCTACATCATCAACTATGACCTGAGTTTTAACCTTAACTAAGAAAGTTCCATATACTTGTCACTTGGTGTTCTCATAAGCCATTATAATAAGCTTGGACTTTCTAATCATGGAATCTTTTATGCCATATACAACTATTACTTTAAGAGATAAATACAAATAAAAGACCCATTATCCACCATTACATATGCTACGTGTTTCTTGTTCACCTCAACCCTAATATAAAAAGGACGATTATGATGATGCCTTTTAAGTAGGAAATCATAATAGGAAAAACTAACCAACCCTTTCCCTTCACCTTTTACAATCTCAAGATGATAAGATAGAGATATAATGATTGAAACCATAGCAGCATATAATACTTTTACTAGCTTCTAATCGTGTGAAGGGGATTGCCTTAGAATATCCCAAATTGAGACCTAAGCTAGCGCCTTCTTCTATTGTTTTAGGACAACATCCTTATTTTTTTTTTTCACTTTTTATATCGAAAAGGAAGTGTAGTAGGTTCTTTTCCTACTTTTAGAACAATTTAGCTATTTCTAGTTACTGTATTGGCCTCTTTCTCATTTTTAACAAGTGTCTACTCATCTTCTAAATCTACCTAAAGGTCCTGTACTACTACTACCTTCTATCACTGTCACTATCAACTGCCCATATGTTAGTAATGTTTACAACTTCATGACTTTCTTTTTCCCTTGCTCTTCTCTAGATAGCTAGATAGTTATTGCCATATAAATCTTACAATGCATACCATTCTAGTAGATCCTAAATTACCATGAACACTAATGGTAGAACATTTGAATAAGTACTTTATCCCTTTTTCCTTTTCTTTGGATTAGAGATTTGTTTAAAGTTAATAAAATCCTAAATCTGGTCCCTAAAAGTGTAATGGTTATCTATGTCATATTTGATATGCTAATGATATTAATAGTATAAGTTAGCCCTATGATTAAGCTATCATGACTCCTAGCCATTCTTAATGGTAATGTCTAAAGCTTTCCCTCCTTTTAAAAATGCTTCAGGTACTAAGATAAAGGCTTACCCAAGTTTGAGTAATGCCTTGTAGTAGTGGATGACACTTCAAAAGTCTTTCTAGTTCCTCTATTACTACCACTTCTAGTGTTTTTGGTAAACCCACTAATCGACCCCTTTTGGTTGAAGCTTTTATTATTCTTCTTTAATTTTGTATGTTCCTCCTCCAAGTTAATGGCAATGTCTTTTAAGGACTGTTAATCTTTAAGTCCTTATGCTTTTATCCTAGCCTTCAAATAAGGACTTGCATTAGAATAAACATCCTTATTTGATTAACTATGTCGGGTTTCTTTCTCATCTTTAGAACCTTCGACCTCTGTTTTGTTAGATGTTCTAAGAAGGTCTTATTTGATTACTACTTTAATAGTTTGAGATCTTTTATTATGACCTCTATATGTGTACTACAATCATATTAGTTAATAAAGGCCTTTGTCACTTTACTCCAGTCTTCTTTCATTTTCCCCTCAAGCCCATGCTATTAGTCTATCCCCCTTCTTTGTAAGGTGAGGCTGAAGTATGCCAACTTCTGCTTGATACTTAACTCAGTGTCCCTCATAATGGTAGCATACTATTTAAATGGGCCCTTAGATTTATGGTCTCATTAAACTTGCGCAATTTAGGAATTTTGAATTTAAAAGGTAGCATCTCCTCAGATTCTCACATCATATTGTTGGGGTCTATCCCTTGCCTATGGTTAGAAGCTGGGTCATCACTTCTATCTTCTTTTCTAGATTTTTTATTGCTAAGTCTTCTACTTTAGGTATTATAACCTCTTTTATCCCCCTTTTATCTTCGAAGTCTTCACAAAAATCATAATCTAGGTTTAAGTACGTAGTCCCCTTGGCCGTTTCTCTTAAACCACCTGAAATATTTTTTATTCCAATCCCTCTAGATGCAGCTAGTGGAACTACAGTAAGGGTAACATGTGTAATAATTGATGTTTTAATAGCCTATATAGAAGCTGAAGCATTGACAATAGGCACAACTCTAGCTAAAGCTCTAGAAAGCATCGCTACCATCTTTTTCTCAAATTTTTTAAACTTTTATTCAATCAATTGTCAATCTCTTGCATGGAATTGTTAGTATTATTTCCCTATTCTGCCTTTTTTAAACTACTTCCTCTTCTAGCTATTCAACTATCTAGACTGCAAACCCAACCGACCTACGAGAGTTTTATGATGATTGCAAGATAAAAGGTTAGTATCATGATGATAAGAAAGTAAATATGCATGATAAAATGAGGATGCATGATCATGGAATGCAATAAAGATAAACATATTTAAGAGCCTTCCAAACTTATCGCTCTCACACATGAGTTCTATGCCATTTTTCATAAGTGAGTTCACCTGTGGGATATTGACAATCTTAATAGGCTCAAATAATGAAATAGTAAAAAGTAAAACATTATGACACTTGTATCTAAAGCATATGCACAAAGAGTTGGCCTATATATGTTGGATATGTTCTACCAAACCAAAATATGGTGTTTAACCCATCCAAGTTATAAAAAGGCCCAATGGGTTCAATAACACTTCGGTATAGTTAAACATACTTCATAAATAAAAGCCTATATAGCACATGATACATATTATGAGTAACCTAGTAGAAGTTACTATTGGCCATTACATGAGCTCTTAGTTAGGTTGCATAAGTTATGGTCATCTAAGCATGGTCCCTCTACAACTAGTCTATCTTAGCATAAGCATACGATCAATTGGATCACCATTTAATATACCTTATATGTGCAGGGCTTGGATTTGATGGGTCTTATTTCTAACACACCCCTAAATTAAAGGAAAATAGGATTGTGTTTCAAAATGCCACTAGAGGTAAAAAAAAAAAAAGGGTGTCTACCTTATTCTAAAGCTCTTGCATGTGATGCAGTTTTGAAAAAGGATAACATTATGAATTTAGACCAAAATTCCATATTAATTTGTGGTACTTTCAGAGTATTGTCTCATGGTGTTCCTAATGCAGTTGCCATTATTCACTTCTTTATTTCTCTAAGATCAGTCAACTTGAAATGATCCAAGACTCAACCTAGTTTGCACCCTTCAAATCTCAAAAGATAATAAGGCATTCCAATGAATCTAAAACCATTTCTAATGATCAATTGAAAAATGCAAGTTGGGCACCACAAGGTAGGTAAAGTCGCTACTCAATAATGGTTAGGAAATACCTTTTAGGTACATACTAGAGAATGTTTCAGAATCCTACTCTTATTTATACCTCAAGTTAATATAGAATTAAGATTAAATTAATAATTTAATCCTTTTCCACGTACACATTTTAAATTAAATAAACACATTTGAATACATAGTAGCATAAAATATTATAAAATTAAAAAGAAATTACAAAAAAATAAAAATATGCATACACCAATCAGGGTCATTATTTAGTTTGAGAACTTTAGTTCCTACATACTATCCAAAATAAATATTTTTTTTATTATTGTGACATCTATTTAATAAAATTAAAACCATTTAATGAAATACCAATTTAATTAGGTAGAAATCAATTTCATGAAGAAAATAAATTTTCTACCTATTACAACATTTAAAAAAAATGCACAGAAAAAGAAAAGAATAAAAAAATACATGGTGATTTCTTAAATTACATTCTAACCAAAAATAAAGATTATGTAGAAATTACCTATAACACATTCTAATCGAAAAAAATGATGATTACATGGAAATTGCTTATAATACATTTTAACAAAAAAATAAACACTACAAATAAGGAAAAAAAAAGCTATCATTGTCTATCGATATAGAAAACGTTGAAATAGGAAAGTGATCCAATCAAATCATGAAAGAGCTAAAAAACATATCAAATTATTGGCACAAATAAAATATTAACCCATATTGTGAAACAAATAAAATTATAAATAACAAATTCAAAAGTAATTTAAGTGCACAAAAAAAAGTAAAAGTCATGAAAAATAGTATAAACATAAGGTAAATATATAAACAATACTTAAATGAGAAATTGAATTATGATGTCTAATTAGTAGACACATAATTCAATTTCATGATAAACAAAAGAATAAAAGAATTAAACAACCAAAGGACAAACACATATGATAAATGATGTGATGTATTAAATCATCCCATCTAACTTGTAGATGAATGATAAAAGAAAGGCATAAAAAAATAAGAATCATGTTACCGTGCCGAACTCGTAGACATATAATTTAGATTGAAAAGAAA
>CANXYI010035728.1:0-21341 GCA_948208565.1 Hura crepitans
GTTCACTCCAACACAATGGAGTTCTGCATCTTTACCCATATAAGGCCTCATACGATGCCATTCCAAGACTTCTTTAATGGTTATTATTGTAGGCAAACTCCGCTAAGGAGAGGTATTTATCCTAACTGCCCTTGAACTCAATAGCCCATGCCTTAAGCATATCTTCTAAAACCTGAATCACCCTCTTAGACTGCTTATTTGTCTGAGGATGGAAGGCGGTACTGAAGCTAAGCCTGGTACCCAAAGCATTATGCAACTTCTTCCAAAACCTAGATGTAAATCGAGGATCTCTGTCTGATATGATAGAAGATAGAACCCCATGCAACCACACTATCTCACCAATATACAGCTCAACTAACTTTTCCAAAGAGTAATCTTTTCTCACTGGAATGAAATGAGCTAGTTTGGTTAATCTATCTACAATAACCCATATGGAATCACACTTATTCCTAGTCAATGGCAGCCTAACCACAAAGTCCATGGTGAATCGGTCCCATTTCCATTCTAGAATTGCTATAGGATGTAGCAATCCAGATGGAACCTGATGCTCGACCTTGACTTGCTGACAAGTAAGGCACCTAGCCATATAATCAACTACGTCTCTTTTCATGCCTGACCACCAATAAGCTGTCTTCAAATCCTGATACATCTTGGTACTGCCTGGATAAATGGAATACGGTGCACTATAGGCCTCTAGCAAAATCTGCTGTCTCAACTCCTCGTAGTTTGGCACACACAGACGATCATAATAATAGAGAAACCCATCTTCCCTAATAACAAACTCAGTATGCTTCCCCTCTAGGATCAAACTCATCACAATCTGTAGTCGAGGATCATTTTTCTATAATTCTTGCACTGACTATAGAACACTTGGCTTAATCTATAACTCAGCCAATAACCCACTATCACCTAGCAATCTCAAACTGGCATTCATAGCCCTCAAAGCTGATATGAATTTCCTACTCAAGGCATTAGCCACTACATTAGCCTTCCCTGAATGATAGTCAATAAGGCAATCATAATCCTTAATTAACTCCATCCAAATTCAACTCTTTTTGTGTCGGCAAGTACTTTAAGCTTTTATGATCTATATAGATGTTACACTTCTCCCCATATAGATAATGCCTCTATATCTTTAAAGCAAATACTATGGCTGTAAGCTCTAAATCATGAGTCGAGTAGTTCTTCTCGTGAGGTTTCAACTGCTGTGATGCATAGGCAACAACTTTGCCATCTTCCATCAGCACACACCCCAACCCATTCAAGAAAGCATAACTGAAGATGGTGAAATCCTTGCCTGAAATTGGTTGCACTAAAATTAGAGCCTCTGTCAACATACCCTTTAGCTTCTCAAAGCTTACCTGGCACTTATCATCCCATAAAAACTTAACATTCTTCCTTAGAAAATGTGTCATAAGGGCAAAAATTAAAGAAAATCCCTTAACAAATCTCCTATAATATCCAGTCAAATCTAAGAAACTCCTGATCTTTATGGTGTTTTTAGGTGGCTTCCACTCCATCACGGCTTTTATCTTGTTAGAATCAACTCTGATACCCCCAATCGATACTATATGCCCTAAAAAGGCTACTTCCTCTAGCCAAAACTCTCACTTGCTAAGTTTGGCATAGAGTTTCTCTTCTCTCAACTTATGCAGCACAATTCGTAGATGTTTCTCATGATCTTCTCTATTCTTGGAATACACCAAAATATCGTCGATGAAAACTATCACAAACTGATCTAATAATGGCTAAATACTCGGTTCGTGAGGTCTATGAATGCTACAGGGGCGTTTGTTAATCCAAACAGTATCACAAGGAACTCATAATGACCATATCTGGTCCTAAAAGCCATCTTATGTACATCTGCTTCCTTCACTTTCAGCTGATAATACCTAGATCTAAGATTTATCTTAGAGAAGACTCCAGTGCCTCTAAGCTGATCAAGCAAGTCATCGATCTTATGTAAAGGATACTTGTTCTTGATAGTAACCTTGTTTAGCTATTTGTAATCCACACAAAGCCTGAAAGACCTATCCTTCTTCTTGACAAATAATACTGATGCACCCTATGGAGACACACTTGATTTGATAAAACCCTTATCAAGAAGTTCTTGCAACTGTAGTTTCAACTCTGAAGGAGCCATTTTGTACGGAGCTATAGAAGCTATGGTCGTACCTGGCAAAACCTCAATCCCAAATTCAAACTCCCTGTCTGGAGCTAAACCCGGTAGCTTATCATGAAAAGCATCCTTAAACTCAGATACCATAGGAATCTGACTTGCCTCTAACACTTCCTTTGTGGTATCAAACACATGTGCTAAGTAGGCTAGACAACCTTTTCTTATCAGCCTCCTAGCCACAACTGCTGATATAACATCTGACATGATGTCTGATCTCTGACCAAAAATCATCACCTCAACCCCATCACTAGCTAACAGTGTAATCCTCTTCTTCTTATAACCTACAATGGCATGATTAGACAACCAGTCCATGCCTAGAATAAGATCAAACTCATTAAATGGCAGTTCAATGAGATCAATAAGAAAAACATGTCTTTGAACTGACAAATGACAGCTTCTATAAACTTTGTTCACCACTACATGTTGACCAATTGGGTTGCTAACCAATATGTCTAACTCTAGGTCTTCTGACACTAATCCCCGATCTATGGCCTGTGCAGTGCATATATAAAAATGTGTTGACCTAGGATCTATCAGTGCTAAAGCAGGTAAATCAAAGAGTTGGAAAGTACCCGCAATAACATTAGGATTATCTGCCTCCTCTTTAGCATGGATGGCATATTGTTTAGCCAGTGCTCTAGACTCTGTCTGGTCCTTCTGGTTACCACCAACTCTACTTCCTGCATCTTATTTGCCTTGCTATTGTGAAGGGTCATAAGGTCTCACTGGGTAATCCTTCTAGAAATGCTCTTTCGAACCATAAGCCCAACAAACCCCCTGTAAAGTCCTCCAACATGTCCCATGATGCCTCTTTAGATAAGTCTCACAAGAAGGTATAGTATTGCTACCAGCTGTAGACCTGGAAGCACTTGATGACCGAGTTTGATGTATGGACTGTGATCTGGACCCTTGCCCTGACTTCTGTGACTGCCCTTTCTTCTAGCTCTGTTGCTGTTTTGACTGATCATTTCTCTGTCTTTTGTCATAGGTAGAGAAGGAACTGCCTTATCCTTAACCAAATGTCCTTTTTCTCTGATATCCCTCTCTCTGCTCCTTGATCTTCTTCACTGACTCTATAGTATGGCAAGCAACCACCAAAGTAGAGAAATCCCTGATCTTCATTGGGGCCACTTGCATCATGAAATCCACATTAAGCCCCTTCTAAAACCGCTTACAATAGTCCTTTTCTGTAGCCATAATGTTCTTGGTATACCTATTGAGTCTAGCAAACTCTTTCTCATATTCAGAGATGGATCTGTGCACCTATTTCAAGTCTATAAATTCCTAATATTTCTAGTCTAAATAATGCTCTATAATATACTTCCTCTTAAACTCTCTGAGGAAGAAATCCTATGTCAGCTTAACTTGGTTCTTATGCTTTGTGATGGCTTCCCACCACTTTAAGGCTTCTTCAGATAATACAAAGGTAACACAAGTTGTATAGTCTTCCTTTCTACAACCAAGTTACTGCATGATCCTCATAGTAATGTCTAGCCAATACTCTACTCGATTGGAATCATCCTCATCAATTCCTATGAAGAACTCAGCCCCATTCTTTAGCATCCTCTCTCTATATGTCCTTGAGTACCCTTATACCTCTGGTTGTATTGGAGGTAGTGAAGGTGCTGTTTGCTATGCTGTAGTGGCTATGGCAGCATTGGTAGCAGCGGTTGTGGTAGTATTGGCAGCAGCAGCAGTAGATGCCACCGCTTGTCTCATAGAATATAAAACTACCTTTAGCCAAGCTAGTACCTCTTGAGGCCCTTAAGATGCTCTCCCGACATCACTCGATCTCACATACTTAGCTCCTTCTGATTGCTGCTTAACAGTCATAGGAGCCTTACTCTCACTCCCTATTTGATTTTCATGGGAGGCGTTATCACTCATTCCTATATTTGTAGGCAAAAGAATATATTATAAGTCATCACAAGTATAAATTGGCAATGTAATCTTAATCAACACCCTATAGTGCTCTTATGTAATCCATTAGTCTAGAGGAATGCCTAAATTGGAGCTTTGATAACAATCAATGGGACACCCCCAACCCGAATTCAGTCGCCAACTGGTCGCCGAACTCGACTAAAGTGTATACACACAACTCATACCAAGTGCTCAACTAAGAAAACCAATCCATACAAAAACCTTTGCGATATAAAAATATTTTTGAGTTGATGGAAAATGTTAAAATATCACAAAAATAGTTGACACATTTTTCAAGGTAAAACATGAAATCCTCATGTCAAAAATTCGACAGCATAATGGCTGTACCGGGACACTATCTAAAATTTTTACCTACTTAAAAAAACTTCTATATACTCTTGCATATATCCCTATCAACTTTTGGGTCCATCTGACACTCAAACAACTCAAAAGCAGCATTTTCTCAAGCATGCAAAAGAAGTGAAAATATGCAATTCATGCACTTAAACTCAAAAACAACGAAAATGTAACGTTCTCAAAGTTAAAAAAAATCGAGTACAGTATACAGATTAAGCCCAATCCCCCTAAATCACAAGAGCACTAGCTAACTGTACAATATTACATTACATTGCCAAAATTATACAAAAAAAATTTATATGATTAACCCCATGGGGCAATTCTTATCTCTTGTGGCTGTTGAAGCTTTGACCTTAATCTATTCTTCTCAACCTATGCACTGCAGCAAATGATGCGCTAAGCTTTTGCTTAGTGGTAGAAAACATCTCAATATATAATAGACCACATACATATGTTGTTTATGTATTTATACTTGTCAATGCATTAATTACATCAAAATGAGTTAATATCATTCCATGCATTTATGTTTTTATCATGCATAAGCTAGATTCATGCCTTTTTCACATAAACATACTTATTATGATCAACAGACAACATTAAGCCACATTATAGCATAATATCACAATTCATACGCTTATCATCCATAGTAAACATAAGATTTACCATTTTTGTCAAGAAATGAGGGATTCAATACTTTAAGCCAAAATCAAGCTAATATGTATATATCATTTCATCACCCAAGCACTAACATAAAGTTAAAAATATCCATTTCTAATTTATAACCTCATTTAGGTCATATTAATGATTATTTACGTCATTTTTCATTGGCCTATACTCAAAAGACAACTATCCAAGTGTGGATAATAGATAACATTGGCCTGAGGGCCTTATTCTCGAAGGAAAGCACATTGATCCTAAGGTCTCATTCCCAAAAGAAAGTAACATTGACCCTGAGGTCTCATTTCTGAAGGAAAGCAATATTGACCCTAAGGTCTCAAGCCTGTTGGCAAGAAAGTCAGTGACCAAACATAGTGTCGCACCCGTAGATACGCTAGTAGCTGCCTAAAATCCTAGTTGATCGATCAACCTATCCAAACTAGGCTGTCTAGTTGTATAGGCCTTATTAACTCTTTAGATTCATATTTATTAAGTGATTTGAGATTTACATGGTTTTAAAATCCATAATTAGACTAACAAGTTCCATTGGCCCTTTTAGCATTTCTATGTAAGGCCTAACTCAAATTACATACTCATTGGCCATTTGCTCTATAGAATGACCCATATCAATAAAAATCAAACATTTTAGCTTAAACTCATGGTCACGAGTTCATTAAACCATATATGACAAAATTTCATCATTTGACTTGCAAAAAACTTATATTTATTCACAACTTGAATGCTTAACCTCATAGGCATGTAAATTTCGGCCTCAAGCCTAAAAAACCATAAAGTTCATTCCATAAGTATATTTATGGTCAAAACCGCATTCATTAATATCAATTTACTTAATCAAAACTTCTTACTCTACAAGATGGACCAAAATGCTCACATCACCCATAACCACATAAATGCCTCTATTGGCCTTAAAGAGTGGAATACATGCAAAGCCATCATCCCATAGTCATTCAGCCACCTATATGCACACACCTAACATGCATTTCATTCATGATTCATTATGGATATACTCATCAGTTTATTTCCATCATTTAATATCACATAAGGCATAAAGCCGTAATTAGCTATAATACATATCATACTCATATCCTTCCCACAAAAAGGCATTTGGTCATTCTAATTACTCATAAAATGCATATTTAATGTCATAAATTATCATACATAGGCTACATAACAATAATTACATCACACATACACATTAGCGTTTAATGGCATAATAGACATTATAAGGGAAATGCAATAATTTCAATTTAAGCTCAATGTATTATAAATTGAGATGTTCCACTTACCAAAATGAACTATTACGCTCTCCCTGAAACCCTCTCATGCCTTCTTTTTGTCTCGAGAGGCTCGGTTTGAACTTTGGCCTACGAAATCAAAAAGGCTCAACTTTAAAAATTCATATAAAATAAAAAACACATCCTAATTGAAACTCGAGATTAGATATTGTCTCTTGGGCATTAGAGGAATATGGGAAATTTTTCGGTTTTTGAAAATTCTTGATAAAAAATTAGTCACTATTTACGTCGGGTTTTCTCCTTGAAATTTGGGCCAAAATTTTCAAAATTTTCCGTGCCCAATGGCTTCTAGACGTCGTGGAGGCTCAAGCAATTGCTTCAAACGAAAGAAATCGGAAAAAAAATTGATTTTTGGTGCTCAAGAATAAAGGAGCTTCATTTTTTGCTAACGCTGAAAATGGCAAAAAATGAAGGGTTTAAACCTTTTATACCATTGGCATATTGCGGTTTAGTCCCCGAACTTTTTTCTTTTCAATTTTGATCCAATTTAAGCCCGTTTTTTGCAATTGATTACACCAATATTAAATTAAATATTGCCTTAGGACATCTTAAAAATTGGGGCTCGATAAATGAAGAAAAACGAGGTAAAATAATTAATTTACCCAATTTTCAAATATGCCCGATTTTAGAATGAATACTTCCTGAACTCGAAAAATTCCGATTCCAATGCCAAAATGCTAGTTGAAATTTTTGAGTATCAGGTTGTACTATTCTCATAATTTTTTGAGTAAATTTTAAAATATTTTACGGTTCAGCTTTACCTTAGTCACTATTCCAAGGATACTACCGTAAAATCTTTTTTTGCATTTTTGACCAATCAAATAACCTTCGATTGGTCTCAAATTTTGCTCAAAATTATTTCATAATTAGTACTTTCACGCAAACCACTTAGTGCATCTCGGATTTCAGGAATACTATTCACCTCGGGAAAGCACTATTCATGAGGTGCGCGATTTTCGAATTGTTACACAGCCATTCCACTTTTTTCTTTCTCGGGTTGTTTTTTTAAAGGGCAAAAAGGATCGAAATGAGCATACATGCCGCACTGGAAGCAAATTTCAGGGAGGTTTTCATATTCCACCCTCTGAGTCTCTTTATCAATCATGAATTGAGAGACTAGAGGTTTGTCTAGGTCAATAGAAATAGCAACTCGAGCAAATCTTCCTTGTTGAAAATCACTTGTGTTAAAATCAAACTTAATCTTTAGATTGACATCTTCCGAAATAGTGTTGATGACTGTTTCAAGATAATATTGCAAAGGCAATTCTTGGAGATGAATCCAAGAGGTTATGGTATTAATCCTAGAAAAACTGACTCTAAATTCTAGAGTCGATTTTTGCATCAGTAGATAGGCATCATTGATAGTCCAGGGACTGTTGAGCAAAGCAAATCTATAATCCATTTCATTAGAAAATTGAATAAGAAAGTAACCTCTCCTAATATTGATGATTTTCGCATTTGTTAATGCCCACTTTGCCTTTAGCTTGTTGCTTAAGGCTTTGTATCCGATAGTTTTACCTAGCAGATTCACCACTAATGCATTATCCAATGTCTTAGCAAGCTTTTGTTTCAAATTATCAGAAAGCTTAACCACTGGTATAACTCCATATTTATCAATGCAAACATCACCTGGTTCAATGGTAATTTTGGACGACTCCATTATCTCATCCATGGATGCTTCCATGATAGTCCCCATAAGAAGACTATCTTTGTAGGCAACAGGATTAGCTTCGGGACTCAGTTTAACTTTCTTTGTTGCTTTGTCTTCATGTGGTTGGGATTGTTCTTCTTCAAGAGTTCTCAATTTCCATTGCAGCCATTGCAGCAAGGGATTTTAGCATTCAAAGATTTTTAATCTCATCATAATTTAAGTAAAAATATTTCACTTATATTCAACTTATAATATCCATTCAAAGAGAATAATTATAAAATGAAATATTAAAAAATTAACATTTATAAATATTAAATACATAAAAAGTTGCAATTTTTACAATTCTTATGCCTCATGCAAATGATTTTTACAAATTAAGAACCAAAAATACAAGACTAAGTTTCAACAAATTCAGTTTATAGAAATGGCTTTTGTTGCCGATTCAACTCTTTTGACATCTTCTATCTTTATATCATCCATTACCTGCGTGTTTGAAAAATAACGTGTTAAACTAGGTAACTTAGTGGCGTACTCTCAATTCTAACATAATGAAAAAATGCCATTAATAAAAACAATTTAGAAAATTCACACAATGTCACTAAGTTAATGGTATTAAATTCTATTCAAAGAATTGAAATTTACATAAGAATTATACCATTTCATAAATTATATTTATAAGTCATGTAATTATGTTACATAATACCATTCTATGTTTGTTAATAGAAATATACTCAAGTTTTTATTATTTTGTATTATTAAGTATAAAATAGAATTTAATTTGCCCAAGTATCCTTTGGTTGCATTATTGACAAGGATATTTGGGAATTCGCTGGTTCGGGGCACTCGGTGCCTAATCGGTAATATTGGCATATAATACACTTACGGTTGGGCACGTAGTGCCATGCAAATACGAGCAACAATTTTTCTATGATAATTTCGGCAACAAGTGCCATGCAAATACGGGCACAAAGCACTAATAAATATTCTCAAGTGTAGAAAAACTGCACTACTACATAACCATCCCTATATATCCATATCTATAATCTAACCTAGGCACACTTAGGCATTAAATCTATTTTAAAGTTATAAACTATTTACCATGAATAGAAGTTTGATTTTTAGTGTCTTATACAATATATCATTTATGCACAGAGAATTTTATTGGAAATTAAATTGGTTATTGGCAGTTTTCTGCCTTGGTTTCCAGTAGTATTTTGACCATGTTATGGTCATTTTCTACATTGGTGTTCTTGTAGACGTACTTAGGTTTGTAAATTGTCTTTTTAATAGGCCTTGAATTCATCTTAATTGGACACCTCTAGCTTAAGTTACAAATTTTCTAAAGTTAAGAACACTTATAAGCTATAATGCAACTTATGTTTACAAACATATTTCATGTTTTGATTTAAAATACATTTTTTTTATAAGCATAACGACTTTATTTTATTATATATCATTTTTTTCAAACATATAGATTTATGATCTAGTTCAAAATGACACTAATTTTACCTCATTAGGACTGGTGTTTTAAGAGTTATACTAAAAATATCATAAATTGTTCAAATTTGGACCTATAAATCCCAAAACTATCGTATAAATTTTACACTTAATTTGCATCAGTAAAAACATAGAATTTGGCAATAGTCTATCATACAAACATTTAGTAAACATGTATATCTTTCTAATGGTTCATGAAATAGGTCATTTGAACTTATCTAATGTAACATATGTATTTTCAAACTCTAGCCACAAATAGAATTCAAAAATCAATAATCTTTATCTGAAAAATATGTTCTATCATTATAACCATTTTCACCTGGCTTATTGTCATTTTTTCATAATATGGCCTTCTGAAAAATTGTTATAGAATGTATTAGGTTTAAAATGGTACGTATTGCACTTGGGACAAGTTTTTTTAAAGTTATGCTGAAAAATGTTCATGCTACTATGGAATTATATTGTCGGTTTCTAGATTGACAGTCCATAATTTAGTCTCAATTTTCACCCAGAAAAATTCACAATTTGGGCAAATGGTCGTTTACAAAGTTGTAATAGATAGATAGATAGATATATCTTTTTAATGGTTCAAAAATTACAGCATTTGGACATCTATAGGTCATTTTATAGCAGTTCAAAAACTATTGTTTGATAAAGACGAAATACAACCTAACAAAGAATTCACATGCACACACATACGCACTCAAATTTCAACATTTGTTTTCTAATTTCAAGCACATGCAATCAAAATTAATTTCAATAGCATGGTTCCCTCAATATATATTAACCAAGCTCATTTCCTTCCTCTTACCCTTTTTCTTTCTTGCTTCTTCCAAATTTCCTCCTTTACAAACCCACAAATTGCACTCATAAATTACCAAGCTTTCAAGTGCCACTTCATGACCACTTTCAAGTGCCAAATTGCAGAATTAAAAGGAGAACGAGTTGAATTACTTGCTTTTCATATGAAACTTAAACCTAAATTCTCTTTTCACTCTTTCTTATTTAATTTGCTGCCTCTATCTTATATTTCAGTTGATTGTCTTATTATGAGCGAATTAAGCTTGCATTTGCTGTAAAATTACGGGTAATTTGGGTGGAGTTGATTGAAATATAAGGGGAGGGGAAAACTTTATGAAAATTTGAACCATGTTGAAGAGAAAAGGAAGAAGAGAGCTTCTCTCCCTTCAAAATCAGATTTCTCTAGTATTTATAGCCTCCAAAACGAATGGTTAAGATCTCTCCTCAATTTAAGATCTAATGTAAAAAAATTCCGTCTGAAATCCCTTTAAAATAACATAACTAATCCCTCTTTTAATTTCATTCTTCATTTAACTCTAATTCCCTTCACTTCTAAATTAATTTCATTCTTCAAAAATTATTCCCAACTTCTAAATATTACTTCTAGAATTTATTGGACAAAAAATCTATTTTTTTCCAACCAAATTTTCATCTTTTGACTATTGTAATTCTGCTTTAATTTATTTTTCTATTTCCATTTATTTCCTTAATCTCCACTTCTTCTTTTTAAACCTAAATAACATTATCATTTTTTAAATATTCAAAATTAATTTGAATGCTACAATTCTCGAGTTGGATTTGGTACAATCCATTCTTGAGAAGTACTTTTCTCATCTCATGAATCACATTATTCACGACGGAAAAAATTATGGCCGTTACTCCATATTAGGATTTTAATCATATAATTTCTACATGTAAGTTCTTAGTCATATTAAGCATATTTTTAATCTTATTCATTTTTCCTTCTTAAATAGCATGTCTTTTATTTCTATGTAAAAATTCCTTCTAAGTTTCTTAGTTCCTTATTAAACAATATTAGTTATTTCAATTCTTTAATTATGTTGCTTCGAATAATCCTATGATAGTCATTATCAGTGGATGATAACAAGACTAATGAGGTACTAGAGTATCCTGCCATATGATACCAATATGGTACTGAAGTACCCATTATATGGTGACAATGTGGTACCAAAGTACTCTTCAATATAATAAACAATGTGGCATTAAGTGCCCAATAAACAATAAGCTCCTAGTGCCAATCAATACACAGCTGCTAACAATACTCCCCAATAGGCATACCAATCTGTCCTGAACTCTAGTAACTAATCTAGGCTTACAAAGGCATTCTTCAGTATTATATTCTTATTTAATGATTATTGAGACTTATTCCTATGTGCATGCGTGCGTGTGTATATTCGATTTCATACTTAAAATCTAAATCAAATAATCAATTAAGTATATATATAACATATTACACATCATAGTTTCATTTATATACATCAACACGTTTTGAACATAATAAAGAAAATTCCATCACACTCAAGTAATTTCTATATCCCATGTACAAATGCTATCCATTTGATCTCAAATTATAGTATTCATTTACTAATTTGAATTAATTCAAGCTCATAAACTTCTCATGCTCATTTATTTTCAAGCTAACATTTTTCATACTTATCAAATATTTTCATGCTTACCAAATTTCAAATTCATATTTCTAGAATCATATTAAAGCATATCATTTATGCTGTTTAACAATTTAACATTTTTATTTTTCCATTATGCATTACCTTGAGTATTTTGCACTAGGAGAAAATCAAAGGAATATCATACACAGCTTAAGGCTTACATAATTCAACCTAGTATAGGTATTCAAGTTCCCTTTTTTCTTCGTCAATTCTCATGCATTCATAATATTAAACTTAATTAATCTAAATATCAGCTCTTTGGTACAAGACATTTGACAAATTGGTTTATAACAATTATTGAAATTTTATAATAGTAAATTAAGTAACACAAATCATTCAACTTATACCCATATCTCATGCATGTATTTGTGTGTCATTTATAATATGTTGAAATCTTAATTTATAATGGATCTAGTTCTTTTATATTTTCTTGTTATACATGTAATTTCCTTGACATTTATTTGCATTTTGGCACCTTTAAGACCTAATTGCTAAGACAAAATTCAATATGACATATATGTGTCAAGTTATCACAAAAAAGTTCTGTAATCATTATCTGTAATCATTATTTTAATTCATCCTATGCATTTTCATCCAAAATGTAGTCCTAATCTACTTTGTAAATAGATGAAGCTCACCAATTTTTTTATTTACACATTGAACAATTTCTTGAATAGTATTTGCAAACAACAGAGGAACACCACAACAGCAAAATATATAGCAATAACTAGTGACTATTTTTCTCAGTTAGAAATCAAAAGGAAAACACATGAGAAGTTGTAAACAAAATTCATTTTCCTTATATCAATAGGCATAACTATGAGCGGAATAGCTCGCAATAGGAGTTAGAAGTCGCCACGCAGTGTAAATCGAGAATTAATAAAATTGGATAAGTTTTTAACCTAATATAAGTCATTGATAATCAAAATACTACATTCGTGGTGGCACTTATTAATCATATGCTTAGTAATCCATATACATTATCTATACTACTCAATAAAATCATGATTTTCTAATGCAATGCAATTTTCTTAAGATCACATCATATAGTAGACATAAGAGTCTGAGACGCTTCTTGGTTTAAAGGGTTTTTAATGATGAAACTCATAGATGTTGGATGTTTCTTAAGAGATGTAAGGGGAGGTTTGCAAATCAAGCAAAATTCCCTAACAACAAAAACTGAAACCACCTTTAAAAAAGACACCTAGTGGACATTCGTGATATTTGTATGGACCTAATTTCACAAGGGTTTAGGTCCAGACAGACCTTGTCAACATATAGGCTATTTACTTCTATGCAGACTTCCTTTTCTAAGGATAACGGTCTATGTAGATCTCAATTAGGCTCGTGTAGGCCTTTACTTTTAAGGTCCATATATGACCTAGGCTTTTATGGGTTGTCCAAGGACCACTTTCTAAGTGGTTGAGGGAGTATATATTGCTGGGACCTATGGATTATTTGGAAACAAGAACTATAAAAGGATGATTTTTGGGAGAAAAGAGAGACTTTTGGAGGATTTTTGGGAGAAAAGAGAGACTTTTAGAGGATTTTTGGAAAAAGAAAAAAAAAACACATTTTACACTTGGTATTCTTCTTTCATCTTTTTCCTCACCTTCACTAAAAACCCTCTGTAAAAACCTAAAACTCCATTGATAATCCTTGGAGAAGCTTAAAGAAACCCACCTTTTGCTTGACTTTGAAGTAGCCAAACCTTGCAAACCTTGAGAGGTTTCTCATTTTGGGGTAAATACCTGAGGAAGTCCTTATAAGGGTCTCTCCTTCATTTATTTCATCTCCATTTTTCTTATTTTTCTTCTTATTATTTGTGTTTTACTTTTTTTGAACTTTCTTCTTTCTTTTTCTTTAAGCCTATCATCCTCAATGAAAATAGAGTATTAAAGGACCTATTTTGATAGGTCTTCTCCATTAAAAAGATAGACCTCCATTTCTTTTGCATGGTTATTTCATTTTGATAACTATTTTATGTTTAATAAAAAGTCCATGCGGACCTTTTCTTGTGAAGAATCTGATTCGTGTAGACCTATATCCCCACATATACTGTATTTCTCGTACAGACCTATGTCAGACTCCTATGTTTAAATTCTTTTCTTTTATTTGTATTTTCTTATATTAGATGCAGGATCCTCAATAAAAATGGGATGTAGCAGGGCACATTTCGATAGGTCCACCCTATTAGAGAGGAGAAATCACTTCCATGTTTTTTTAATCTTTATGGCTTTATTTAATATTGATTGTTATTGATTATATTTTATTCTCATGTATACATCTTCCTTGTTGCATTATGCTTCTATTGTTTATGAAAATATATGTAGTTGTTTTCTTTCACCTTTTTGTGTACTTGGATAATTTGTACATACTTTCCCCATCAAGGAAGCAATGCATGTGTGGACCTATTATAGTACCTATATTATGTCTTTTGAGCTCTGTGTGGACCTATATTCTATGGTGGTTCTTTGTATGCCTTGCTTTGCTTATGTGTTCCTGTGGTCACATCAAGTCTATGCGGATTTAGTTTATGCATGTTCTTAAGGTCCGCACAGACCTGTCTTTGTTCCAGAAGCTTTATTTTCTCATATTTTATATCTGGTCTATAATTAATTACTTTATCTTTTTGGGTTTAATTCTAGTAGGATTTTCAGTTATAATTATCTTAAATATTTTCATGTATAATTTCATGCATATTGTAATAGGTAGATTAAAATAATTTTTTATTTGATGAAATAAATAGGGTTATAATAAAATGTTTTTATAGAAAATAAGGGTTAAATTGCATAAAATAAGAGTTTTGGGACCAAAGCCCCAAGTGCCCAAAATTATTTTAATTTGACAAAATAATGAGTTTTTTAAAATGTTTTTTTTTTAACTTGGATATTTTTGAGGACCAAAGTCCTTTTTCTAAAGTTTATAAAATAGAATAAATAAAATTCATAAATAAGAAAAAAATTCATATAAAATGTTTCAATTAATAAAGGTTTTGGAACCAATGTTCTAATTAACAAAATGGTTTTATTTGAGTAAGGATAAAAATATTTTACCAATAAAAATGGTTTTTGGAACCAAAGTTCGATGATCCCCTAAGAACATAAATTTAGAAAATAAAGAATGAATATTTTTAATAAGTCATTTTTAGAAACCAATGTTCCTCCTATCTAATAAAATGATTTTTGGGACCAATGTCCTTGTAACGCCCTACATGTATGGCCTAGTAGAGATGATAACATAATTGTGTGTGCGCGCATTGCATGAGAAAATAATAAAAAATATTTTTGGGATTTTTAAAATAAATAAAGCTTTCATAAAAATAATTAAAATTTGATTTTTGAACTTTTAAAGGTTTAATTGCATAAAAATGATTTTTGAGAGGATTGTAAGTGAAAATGGGTTATAAGTCTATGTGGACCATTGGATGGGATTTAAGTGGATTAATCCTATCCTTTGGTCCTTAAAGGTATAAATAGCCTAAGTTTTAAATGCAGTTAACAGAAATAAGAAACTGCTAAGTGTATTCCTTCTACCATTTTCTTTCAAAGTTGTAGTAAACCATTTTCTTCAAAGTTGCAAAAATAATCCATTCAAACTTATCAATTCATTGTGCATTGGTTTAATTGTTATTTCAAAGTGTGTTTTTGTGTGGTTTTCTACTTTGGTTATGGGAAGAAGAAGAGGGATAAGTGGAAGCAAGAAAGAGAAATGCCAAAGGGAAGGCAATTCTTGAAGAGTAACACAATTAGACAAATTTATGCTTTTTAATTCAGTATTTATTCCATGATTTTCTACATAATTGTTAGAATTTAGGTTTTTGCTATATTTTTTCTTGTAATTGGTGAAATTATGCCAAGTTTGTGTGGAATTGCTTGTGCAAAATGTGAGAAAATGTGTTAGAATACTTATGTTTTGAGTTAAAATTGAATAGCAAGTGATTCAGAATGAATTTGAGAAGGTTTGCTGTTGTTTTTTTTATGTAAAATTGCATCATTTTCTACAAATAAACATGCTTCACGGTTGTAACCATTTGTAGGTCACGCCCATAAACCCTCTAGACTAAAAGCACGGTCTCTAAAAAAATAAAGGGATTATAGCTGTGACCCATAAAGTGGTCATGTCTGTGCCCCCTTTTTTCAGCATAATGCACTTTATTTTCCTCTCACAAAATGCAACAATTTTATAAACCATTTTTTATCAGATTTTACAACAACTTTATACCATGTTTGAGACTCATAATATATGTAAATTTGACATAATTTAATCATGATTTTTAAGTCTAAACTTGAAGGCATGAGAAAATAAATTGTATGCTAAATGTAATTTAAGTATACCCAAATTGATTAAATAAATACGTAGTGTGATTCAATAGGTCTTTAACAATAAAATGGTGAAATAATATGACTTATTAAGTTCAAAATGGTGTGATGCAACATGATGAGTGGATTATATTTTATGTGATCAACTACATGAATGAGTTGAGCATAAGACGTATTATATGGAGGCATAACGTAGGACGAGGTTCTGTCCAATTGTGTAACATGAGATATTTTAGCAAATCTGAGAAACATTATGACATGATGAAATGTAAAGAACAATTTGTGCTATTATGTGTTGATTAATTTGGTAAAGATGAATGGAACTAAATTGCATAATAATTCAATAATTAATGAACTTTACCCATATATAGCTAGGCTACTGATAACGTTGGGATAGATTAGCATGTCGATAGGGTCTTGTGTAGCAGTATTGGTGCCTTATAAATTATGTGGCTTTTCGGAGCAAATTATGGCTCTTCGAAGCAATTGTGATACTCGTTGTCTAGTTTATTTTAGTCAATGTGTACATAGGGCTAGCTTAACCAAACTTTAAAAGATATTATAAGCCATCTAAAATGTGACTAATATGAGCTTGTATGTGAGATTTAAAATGATATGTGGATTAAGCTAATTGCGTAAACTCTATGATGCATGATGTGTGTTAATTTTGTTATGAGATGAGCATGTGCAAGCATGATATTCATATGAGGCCAATCTTAGAGGTAAGCTCAGGAAAAATCATGCATGGTTATATATATATGGTGTGTTGTTATGATAATAATGTTTTTAAGTTTCTTTGTGTGCATATATGATGTGTTGGTGGTGAGGTAAACCAAATTTGGTTATACACCACTAAGTGAATCTTAACGTGTTGGTTTTCTACACATAGGTTATAGATAAGCACTGACGGAGGAGGTACTTTATGAGGGATTCCTATAGCTATTTAATAGTACACATTCATTTATTTACATTATCATAGTTTTAAAGACTGTATTTTGTTCTTTCATTTCAATTGTTATGTACACATTCTCGGGATAATGTCATCAGTTCAATTTTAGTGTTTAATCATTATGAGCTTTCTTCAATATTACCTAAAAGCATTTTCAATGAATGAGAATGTGATATGAAAATAAGATGTGTATAGGTCAAAAAAATGATGTGAATGTGATCATATATTGTTTCTAGTGCTTAGGGCACATAATATGGCACTCCTTCATTTGGTGGCTTCGGTTAATGGGAGGAGGGGCATCACAGTCCTTGATTTAATAAATTGGCCCCATTTCATGTATATTGGATTTATTATTTTGATGTATATTTCATTTGCTTTAACTTTAATTGCTTTTTAATATGCAAACGTATTTGTCTTAATCGCAATAATCACATGCTTGAGGGATTTGATGAAAATTAGAATCATCGAGATAAAAATGAATATTATGTGGTAGGCGTGAATAAGAGAGAATTCCTAACTTGGAATTTCTTTGGTTTACTTCTCAGATTAACCACTTAGGTGGTAAGTCACACTCACTATTATGTAAATTGCCTTGTGGGGGACACTCGAGCTCCTGCCCTCGTATTGGATTTAGAAACATGCCTTTTAGAGGCTCATTTCTAGGTCTGGCTCAAGCTTATTGACGGTTAAGGTACGTCCATATATACAAAAGCAATGTAATTATAATAAAATTACTTAAGAGATTTGTAATAATTCATAATAGTAAATTTTCATCTATGTAGCTACCATAGTATGAATCATAATTCTTATGTAATCACACCATCACTTATATAAGATATGACAAACATTGTAGCAACTTAAAAATACAGATTTAACGACTATCATTATAAAAAATCATTGAGGACTAATCAAAATCATATTCATAAAGATAGCTTTTAAATAACCAAAACATTTAATCTTATTTTGTGAGAAAACATGATTTTAAATGCAATTAACCATAAAAGCTAATGAAAACATAATTTTCATGATAAATAATGTAAATTCTGGCCCTTAGAAAATACCAATAGTGATGCTTTGAGCAAATGAGCGAATTGTGAATGAAGAACACTATTATCGTGGGAAAACTTCCTAAAAAAACCACCTTGGATAGAATGAACACCTTTAAAATATCTTTAAATTGTTTCAAACTCTCAAAAAAATTCTAAACCGATGATTTTAGAATATTGACTCCCTAAAGAATTATGAAAAGTCTCAAGAAACTATCTCTTTTGAATATTATGTGTTTCCTTGATTGTGGAAAGGGAAACACTATTTATAAGCTTTAAGCTAAGGTGTTTAGATCTTTGTTTAACTCTAAATATGATGTTTAGGTCAATCAGAAACCATGTGACATGATTTTAATAGGAAAGTATGGTTCTAGAGCTTCATTAATTTGATTAGAATAGAATTTGAACTCTTCTAATTGAATTTTGGGAAGAACCCCCACACAGATAGTTGGAACTATCACATGTTGGTTTTTAAGTTTAGGTAAAAGTTATGGCATATGAAGCTTAAGGTAGGGCATACTCAGCTCTAAATTTGGTTTCCTCTCTCATATTACAATCTAAAGACTATTTCTATATCTTATACATATTTTTCAATCTTTGTAAACTCATCCTAACTCTTTTCTCACTTTAGTAGTAAAATGACCATTTTATCCCTAAAGAGTATTCCCATTATTAGGTGTTCTCATCACAAAGAGTCGATTTACTTAATTTCTTTTGATTTACTTAATTTTTTTATTTGGTTATCATCATCAAGTCTCTTACAATCAGGGGACTAAGAAGCTAATGGTTACAATAACACAAGGATTACTTCCTTTTAGCAGCAGATTTCTAATGAGACTCCAGCACGTCATGCTACAATTTGACCAAAATTTGATGCTGCCAACCCCTGTGACACACAACAAAAGGCAGCAAAGAACCATAACAAATCATCATTCTTGTAGTATTTGTTATCATATTGTAACACGCATATAACTGACATAAATTGCATCAATTAATCCTCGATTCCAACCATGATTAATCATAATTATAGAAATTAATATTGAGGAGAACATTCTATGGCTTTATTCTACCAACAATAGTCCCAATAATAATAGTAAAAAAAATTAAATCCAAATTCTTTTTCTTTTTCTTGACAACAAAGAACTAATTTTACTTGATGCACTTAAGATTTATTAATGAGCTATGAGTATTAAAAACTCCGGCAATCTGCAATTTTTACTAGCCTCAATCGCTTTAAATATTGTTATAATCTATTCATTTCAACAATTATTAGTTATAACCAATTCACATGTACTAGTTCCTTAAATTTTTAAGCCATAAATTTTACAAATTTCACTTATAATTTTTGCTGTTGACAGCAGATAAAAAGAAGAATGGGTTATAACATTTAAGCTATTTATTTTTAATTTTTTAATTTATTTTTCCTACTTCTATACAGTAGTTAAGAAATGTAAATTGTACTCAACAAATAGCAAACAACAACAATTATAAAACCAATTCAAGCTACAATGTAGCAGTAAAGAGATTCTAATAATTGTCAAATTATTATACGAATTATAGTTAAGAGTTTTATATAGTTTATGTTAGAAATCTCATCCACAATTCTCTTGTATTCTAACATAGTTATTCTATATGTTAAAATTTCTAATTATACTTGAACATCCCATTCTAATTCCAATTCTTTTGCTTTAACAACAATTGATTTTGATTTTGACAAATGATGAAATCCTTAGGTTCAAATCCTTTACAACTCTATCTAACTAAAATACTAAAATAGAGCACTAACTTTGTCCTCCACTCTCACACCAATTCAAGCCTCACTTTGTCTTCAATTTGTTACAAAATCACCTCTTATATTAACTACAATAGTTATTGAGTCATTTTTTAAATTAATAGTGAGAATAGAAAAATCCTTCGCCAATTCCATTTAATTCCGACAACTTAAGATCTTTAGCACTCATGCATCAATAATTCTAATCTAATACCTAAACGCTTAATAAGGATGAACTAAGAAATATTACCTAATTGAGATATGTTAATAGTAAAAGGACAATAGCAACTATCTGCAATACTTGCTACTCTCAACTTTAAACCCCACATTCTTTAAGCTTTGTATCCCATCTTTATCCCTTCATATTTAATGCAAAATTTTGAAGACATAATTTTGTGAAAGATAAATTCCTTCTAGCTATTTAAACCCAATTTGGATGAAGAAGTTGAATCTCAAAGTTTTGAATATTTATTTGTTTTTTCCATGACAACATCAGAGTAGACAAAGGGGATTCACACATTTCTCTCCTCTCGTGTTTTCTCCCTTTTCTATCATCTCACTTTAATAAATTTTCTTTTGGTAATATTAAAAATATTCAATTAAAGAGACCATTAAGGTATTTCATCATTATTTTACTTAAGTGATTAAACCAAATTTCTAATTCTCTTAAATTCTCATTTTTCTAAATTTTAATTCCTTAGTTCTTTATAAAAATTTAATAAATCCTAAAAAAATTCAATTTATTTAACTTCTTTATGTTATAAAAAAAATTAAACTATTACAATTCTCCCCTAATAAGGAAATTTTATCCTCGAAATTAGAGCATGTACCTCTTTTAACTTAATGAAGATATAGCTTTTGCTTCTTTTATAACTTCTTTCAAGACAAATACCGGTGTAATTCCCATAAAAATTTTCATCTAAATTCTATGAGCAAATTTTCTAATTTGATAAATCTTAAGATTATTTCCTTTATGAGAAAAATCCTTTGACATTCTATATGCAACCTTACATCCTTATTCATTTATCAATATTCGATACATTTGAATGTGTTTCCTATCAAATCTTTGTCCAATTGGGGCTTATACACATGAAATAGGGCTTTTGATGATGCATGCTTGATTATGCTGATAAGTATAATCTAAGATGTATATGTATATGTAATTATAATGATACTCATATGAATGA